>JAQMCX010000046.1:2068795-2083106 GCA_029814765.1 Acanthurus leucopareius
CCAACAAAAATTACTGCTAAAGACCGTGCAAAACAATTCCCTGATGTTCTTCATGAAAGTGGAGGTAAACTGTTTTGTACCCCGTGCAATATTGTGGTGAAAAAAAATGCAACTTTTTAGCAATTTTCAGTGTCTCCTGCAATTTCATCGCAACAAATACGCTTAAAACATCGCAACTTACATCACAGTTTTTTAGAAAAGCTGCTGTGAATTCAGGCATTTTAGGCCGCAACAATCTTGAAAAACGCCCGTGAAATCCTGGAGGGACTGATTATTGTTGCTTTAGTGATCACATTAATACAAACCCAGATCGAAGTTGTACATGCAGTAAGTCATCAGCACATCATTCAGCAGCGCCAGTCCTGGGTTGTCGTTCCCGGAGAAGAACGTGTTGTGTCTGTCCGTCCTGTTCACATCTCTCTCTGCCACGACAGAACAAAGACAGTTCAACTTCGACATGTGCTGCGGTTCTCAGAAGCAGCTGACTGATCCCATAAACAGATCTTTTGTTTATGTGACAGATTGAAGAGCTGACCTATCAGACTTCTGTATCCTCTGAGGAGGGAGTTCCTCATCTCCTGCTCTTCACTGACCGACTTCCACTGCACCTTCATTCTGAAGTACTCGTCCCTGCAGACACACAGAGGTTTGACAGTTTGAGGAGGTTGATTTCTTACTTTCTGATGACATTTTGGATGAGAAACTTGATGCAAATCTCACATCTTTGAGTTTAATATGAAGCCACAGCTGGCAGACGGTTAGCTTAGCTTAGCAGCGTAGCACAAAGAAAGCAAAAAAAGGAGAAATATCTAAAAATGGCTGCTGGATGTGATGAAAAACCTCATGGCAGCTAAGCTGAACAGCTGTTGGCTGTAGCTTCATATTAACTTCTAAACTGAAATCTCTGCAAGGAAACAGCAACATCCTTCCCAAAACTATTTCTTTAAGCTTCTTGGAGTTAAAGAAGGGGCATGCTCAGTGATAAAAATACTGACGTTTTGACTCGTAGAATGTCCTCTCTTTCCTTGGCAGTGCTGTTCCACGGATAAAGACCCAGGAGGAACTTCCATACTTCCTTCCTCAGAGTTGGTGTGACGCCCTGAAATGAAAGAATAGCATGAAAACATAAACATGTGGTAGATGAAGCACTGAAAAAGTAGAACAAAGTGCATCTTCCAGACATACAGTGACTGTATTTACTGTCTTACCCCTCTGAACACCAGCTCTTTGACCTTCTCTGGGTTCTTCACTCGCCCCTCGGGGTCCAAAAACTCCTCCCATTTGTCCAGAGGTTTTCCTCTGGTTACGTCTGGTCTGGGACCAAGCTCCACCCCCTTCATTAAGACAGATTTAACATTAAAATCATCTGTACATGACAGTTTTCTCTGCATAGTTCTCTTTGTTTCCTTCTCTTACACAGGTGATGAGTTCGAAGCCGGGCTCTTCATCCGACTGGGGGGGCAAACTGGGATCCTGAGAGGAACGTGAGTAGACGGGCGAATCTGGAGGTCGAAGTGCTGCCCTGAAGAAATTGGTGACTTTGGAGAATCCGCCAAACGTGGTGGCATAAGGGTCCTGGATGAATCTCTGTTCAGGCAGAGAGAGAACACAATTAAAAACAAGAAAAAGGTTTTTTATATCCGTCTGTGAAGATTCTCATTCATCCAGGTCATGATTATCTTGAAGAGTCATTAAAACAAGGCAACTGGACTCTGTTGAAGTTTTGGGAAGACGTTTCACTTCTCATCCAAGAAGCTTCTTCAGTTCAGGACTGGTTGAAGGAAGCAGATATTTATCTTACAGGAGAGAAAGACAACAACAAAGAAGGGGAGGGATTAGAAAAGAAAAGAAAAGAAAAGAGCAAGATAAATCACCAATAGTAAAAAAAACAAACAAGATTTTCAACTAGTTTTGATAGTTTCTGCTACTACAGGTCTCTCTTTCAACACAATGAAAACAAAAGATATAGTCTGATGACACTGGGACAGTAGTCCAATCAAATCGAGCTATAACTGTGCATGTTAAAGCTGATTGTGAGATAGCTTGGGATCATTAGGTTTGTTTATTTCATTGTTAAAGAGTCGACATTTCCGATAAAAATCTATCTGACTAACAGTAAAGAACTGCTCAAAGCGGTTCCTGTCTGTTATTCAGTACCCAGAACATTGTTCCTTGAATTTGGTGCTGATATTTATTAACCTTTCTTTGATGTTTGGCCATAGATGACCATTAACTTCCACCGAACATGGCTGGCTTCAATTTTACTTCAACATGCATGTGGAAAAAACCTTTAACTTTTAAATCCATGGGAATAAGCAACAGCCAACACAACCAAAGACAATAAAAAATTTGCCTGCCATGCTAACTATGAATTATGCAACACTGTGTGTCCCTGGAGGGCCGTTCAAACCAAGGTGACAGCAACACAATCACATATTTTCCTACAAATAAGAGTTACAGCTCAATTTCAGCCATGAATTAACAACCATTACACACTATAACAAGTTAATGTGGCATCTGTCATACCTAGTCACTCCTCTGATCGATCATTATACACGCTGTTGTTGTTGTTGGCGCCTTTGTCAAACTTTGGCACCTTTCTTTGTCTCGACCACGAAGCTGGTTTAAAGGCATATTTTTCTGAAACAGATGCAGGCCTACATTAATTTATCCTTGTATAATCAGGCCCTGATGGTGTTTTTTTGTCTAAACCTCTCTATAAAGGCCATAGAAGCTTGACTCCCAGATCGAGCTGCCAGCTTATTTTTGTGGTGTTCAGTTATGGAGAATACGGAACAATGTTATTATGATTTATGGGCAGACAGGGAGAGGCTGCAAAGACATATTTTTCAAACATCTGAATCATTCTATTGGCCAAATATATTACATTTACTTGGTGACACTGGTGCATTCTCACGAGCCAAGCCATATAAAAAAGAAATACAGGGAGGAAAAAGAAGGAAGAAAAGAAAAAGAAAAAGAAAAAGAAAAAGAAAAATCAAAGGCTGGAATCAAACAATGTCCGAGATCACTTTCATATTGGCTGCCAGACTTGCAAGTTTGGTCTGTAAATTAGACACACGATTAAAAGGGCCAAACAACACAATGTGAGATTTTCCTTTAGATGTGTGAAGAAAAGTGTGTGACATAAACGACTGGAGACCTGTAGCTTTTAAAAGAAGTTACACTGAGAGTTTACATAACAGCTGCGTGGTATCAATGTGGAAAGGAAATAACCTGAGTGGTGGAACATGAAAACTGAAAACAGAGAGAGGCCAAGGACTCAACCCTGTGGAACATCACTATCAGAATTAGCAGATAAAGAGCATAAAAAGCAAATAAATCTTATTCCTGCAGTACAGCACATTTTGGGTGGACAAAAGAAGAGACAAACTATTGAAAACAAGCCTGTTTGAGAGCAAAATCTAGTGTAAGAGTGTAAGAATGAATGAGATTTTAATGTCACATATCTACAGTAAGCTCTTTTAAACCAAAATTAAATGAAAAATGTTAAGCTAATGAATTCAGCTTCATAGTTTCAAGCCGTGTTTGGCATCTTGTCTGGGATCCCACAGAAAACAAAACTGCTGCACAAATGATTCAGATGCACAAATCAGACATGTCTACTGTTCGGTCCACAACTTCCTGACAAAGCTGCAAACCAGCATGAATTGAATTTTATTTGACAATTGCTTATTTTTTTATGCCAAATCAGATAAGTGTAATATGAAAGCTACAGGATGGTTTTGTATATTCGAGTCATTAAATCAGTTTCAGTCCTGCAGGGAAAAAATTGCACAAAAGCAAAAAGAAGAGGCATAATGAGGAAGGAATTTAAAGCCTCAGATTAGACAAACGAGGCTTGGCATCCTGTTTGAAGATACAGGAAAAGGAGAAATAAGTGAGAGGTGAGATGAATGTGAAAGAAGAAGAAGAGAATGAGGGAGGGAGTTTAGCTGAGAATGACTGAATATGGATAAACAGAGGGTGGGAGGGAAAGACGGTAAGACAGAAAAAGAGAGGTGGTGGAAGTGAGTGAGTGAGAGATGGGCAGGGAGGTATAAAGAGAGGGAGGGAGTAATATAAGAGAGGCAGCCATAGAGGGAGAGGTGACAGAGTAGATTATCCTCCTCTCCTCCTCTCCTCTCTGCCAGCCTCATCATGTTCATGCTGCAGATGTTGACTGTTATCTCTCTGACTGTTATTCTCCTGGCATCTGTGGAAGGTAAGACACAGCCATACTTACTCTATGTGTGTGTGTGTGTGTGCTTGAGTGTGTGTGTGTGTGTTGCATGGCTTGCGTGCACCCTGCAGGTGGATAGTGTAGCAGAGAGCGATGGCGAAGACAGAAAAGGAAAGAGGAGGGAAATAGAGCAAGCAGCAGCAGGAGGAGAAGCAGAAAGGGAGGCATGGATGTAAACAGAGGGGCAGAACACAGCAGGAAGAGCATCTGAAATCACAAAACACTCACACAGAAAGGAAGCAACTGTGTTACGGCTCGGCCAGTGCAACGCTGTCGTCTCGTCTGTCTTTTTTGAAATTTTGCAAAAGCACTGGGAAGTGCGGTGATGTGCCTGAGAATAGATTCAAAATCTGTGGCATAACAAAGCAGCAGTGTCCTATTTTGCAGCTCTTATTGGTCCTGCTGCTTCCATCACACTTACATTTGTTTACACATTTTTTTGCTGTGGATGAAAAGGCATCATGGCCCACCCTCCACACAAACACACACTCTCTTTCTCCCACTTTCTCTGTCCGCATTTTCACTGCCGTGGTAGTATGTTTTGCAGCACAGTGGGATGCCATTGTAATTCCTCTAACATTCTTGTGTGTGTGTGTGTGTGCGTGTGTGTCCACATGTGAGTGTGTGTGTATATGTAACTACAGGGGTTGTGCACATTCTGCAACATTTTGCTGCCAAAACACTCAGTTTGAGTATTTAACTTGAGAATATTGATTTCACAGCATTTAAAAATTATGTTTCTGTGCTGCAAAGAGGGTGGGAAAGGTCTCCATGTCTAGTGTTCATGTTATTTGTGATTAGGTGCAATAATGCATGCTGCTTGAAACTTTTGTGGCCATCACTGTGTTGCTTCAGTGTGCTGTTTGTTCTCTCTTGAGAAAAATATTCTTACTCTGAGATGACTAGGTAGAATAAAGCTAAAATAAAATACAAACTATGAAACTAATTCGATATAATGATTAAACTTGACACCAATGAACTTTTCTGTGCATTAGTTTTTCTTTGACACTCCTCATTAATGTTTTCTGGCATTTTTCTCTGTGTTTGTCCCTTTTTTTTTCCTTCAGGTAAAGGCGTGCAGATGCAAAGGGACGTCCAGTGCTGCATGTTGTACTCCCAGGGCAAGGTGCGTACCAAAGATGTGTTGCGGTTTGAGGTGCAGACCGAGGGGCCCGACTGCAGTATACAAGCCATCATGCAAGTATTTCAACTATCCACTCCTGGAGCTAAAGAGCACACAGCAATCTGCAGGCATGGAAAATATGCCTCTCGTTAGAGGAGGGCAGAGCCGGGCTGAGAGGCATTGTCATCTTTCCAGGTCATGTTGTTATGGCAGGGCTCGGAGCTGTAATTGCCAGGGAAGTAAGAAAGGAAATATGTGGGAATAACAAGCCATCTGAAAATACCTTCCGAGCCAGCTGAGCCCTGCCGCAGCCAGTCTGTCAGAACAGCAGGGTTTAGTTAAGTAAACCATTCTGCTTTGTGATACCTTTTGTTTCCAGCAGGTCAGAGAAATCTGATGTAGCTGGGGAATGAGAGGCTTGCTTTTCATGTGGTCCAGTTAACAAAAACACTGAATGCTCATACAGTAGATAGAACAGTTTCTTTTGATCCTCTCACTTTCAGCGGTTCCCCATTTCTTTACTTTAACTTTTCTCACAGTGTGACCCTCTTTAACCAGAAGTGTTTATTAGACTCTGATTCCAACATCTTAAAAAATCTTTCCCTTGTAATTTCTTTGGCTCAAATTCTCACAGATGCTGCCACACCTGACAGACGTATTTGTATTGCTGAATCATTAATCTTGTGTTTCCAGCAAATCAAAATATGGGATTTATTCCCATTTTTTTTCTTGTGTAACCAGCAGAAACTTGGACTACCATCCTGTGTTTTGTAATAAGTGCTGTTCTTTTAATAGTCTTTACACAAAGAAGGCGGTGAAGTGTGCGGACCCCCGAGACCGGAAGGTGAAGAGGTTGCTAAGAAAGCTCCTGCTGAGACAGAGAGCCAAGGCCCACCGAACCATGTGGCTCCTTCCTCATGACAACCTGCCTGTCATGTCAGAGGTCAGATACCAGCCTCCTTCTGCCTACATGACTGCTAAAAAGAATTATTGAGATTTCCATGTTATATCTGTGTTATCTGTTTTTTTTCCTCTTGTGATCCTCAGGACAAGAAGGATAACTGGGCAGTTCTCAATGTGGAGTGATGGAGCACCTTGACAGAACAACTCATAGTCATAAGTACGTTTTTCCATTTGACTGTGTTAAATCATATTCAAGTTTGGTGCATGGTTTATAATACTGAAAGTTACCTCTTTTAAATGTCTCATCCCATGTTTTTCTTGCATTTAATTCACAGGCCAAGTAAACTTTCAGCAGCTCGTCATCTTTACACGGCCGAGCTCGCTGACTCTCCAGTCGTCTCGTGTCTCTCTTTATCTAAACTATCCGTCTCCCTGGGACCAGACCTGGGCAGCAATACATATTTAAATGGCTTTAGATATTTAAACATGAACTGTGCTCGAAATATTCCCCAAACCTGTGGCTGGAAAAGCCTCAACAGAGGAGTATTTACTTGTAAGATAAGTTGAATTGTTTTTTTTTTATTATTATTATTATTTTAATGGCTCATACTGTTATTTGCCAGAGTCTGCCTGGTAGTGAGTTCCTTTACAACAACGTTACTACTCGTGGCTGATGTGAAATCAGTGAAAAAGGTGTAATTAAACAAGCGATAAACGAGCAGTGATATTAATATTGTATATCAGCAAGATACTCTATAGTTACTTGTGACTTGTATACCTTCAGTGATGTGTAGTAACACTGCACACAGTGCAGGCTTTGACCTGATAGATTTGACTGTTAGATGAAATCAAGGTGGGATCAGAGAGAGATTTCACCTTGATACAACCTCCTGTATCACATAAAGAGCAAATGTTTCTGATATTTTCGTCACTCTGTATATTGACTGTTTGTAAACTCAGTATGAAACCCGAGTCAGTCTTCATGATGAAATGAGGCCCTCAGGCATCTACCAGAGGTTTAAATATCTACTCATTTGCAGTTTACATTTGTCTTTTATCACCACTAGTCCTACACAAAACTATGCCAAAGTATTCATGATTCAGTTCACCACATGGCTAGGCTGTTAAAACTCAGAGGGCTCAATTGTGTGTGAAACACACAAGTATTGTATTGTAGAAGAATGCACTGTATGTTAAAAACACAGTATCTTAAGTCAAATATTTTATAAATTAATCTGAAAAAATAACTGAAACTGCCTCACCGTGTTTTTCTTGATATCTTGAGTGTCTTTGAGTCTTATTCACCACACGGTTTACCTTTTGCAAGCAGCTCCCAGAAATGGAAATATAACAATATAAACGTGGCATTTGATACTAGCTAGCAAACGCTAATATGCTAAAATTGGATGATTAGCATGGTCAACATGATTTATTATTGTTTGTAGCATACTAGTGTTAGCATGTAGCTCAAGCAACAGTGTGTTAAACTGCAGCATCTAAGAGCTGCTAGCATGGATGCCGACTTTTGTTTAACAACTATTTTTATGAGCCACAAGTAAAGTTTGAAGTACAATCAGGATTTCATGATATCAGATTTTCACAACACGATAAATAATGATAACCATGTTTTGGGACTCTTTTGTGTTTCTCTTTTTTGGGAAAATAAATTATACTCAAAATACAAGTGTTGTGAGAAACCATAACTGATAAAAAGCACAAAAAAAATAATAAATTACACTCAGTGCAGACGTATGGACTTGTCACTAACTGCTGACTGAAGTAACACCAGTTAAAGTGAGGAAGAAAACCAGCAACGTGAGCAAAAACTGCATTAAAAACTGCAATTCTTAACCCCATTTCTGAACATTTCTGTAAGAATCAGTCGCATATATTTTCACCTTCAAATGTGGCTGTTAACTTATGAAATAAACAAATACCATGATCCCACACTGCTTCACAACATCATTAAATTAAATTTTTGCTTTTTTATTGTTTTAATAGTGAGACTTCTCGAGGCAGAGATGCCTTATGATGCATTTAGGAAGGAAACACACTGAATATTATCAATTCAAATGACTATTTTGGGCATTTATCAGTGAGTAAGATGTAAATTTCTTTTAAATTAACGATGAGCTTTGGAGAATAAAAACAGACACTTGTGACATTTTAAATGATGCACAAAAGGTGAACTTTTGCTTTTAACTGATCAGCCATTGAATTTAAATTTAAGCAACTGAAATTTAAAGAAAATAGCTTTAATACAGAAACGATGCAGGGCCTATAACAAACAGTTTGAATTAATTTCTTACATTAAATTTGACTGATGCCCGTCTTACAGGAGGATATCCTCCACCAGGGGTAGCCACAAACACAATAATGAGAATTACAATTTAATTCCTGAGCCATTTATTTGTCACATTTTCCATAAGCTGTCCATCAACAAAATGTTGAGCTTATCACTGAAATGACATCAAGCATCAAAACTAAGCTCAAACCTTTTTTATGAGCATAAAAATGACACAAAATCAGAAGCGCTTTCAATTAAATGGAATATAATAATTCACTGAGATGAGGACACACTACGCTCTCCTCCTCCTCTAAAACAACATCAAAACCGTAAAACAACTTTAAATTCAGTTCCTCAAGGCATTCAAACATTTTCTTCACAGTAGCTTTTAGCAAAACAATAAAAATAAACAATCACTACTTGCAATACAATATTCAAATCAAATCATAACAAACCTAAATAACATATTTAGCCGATACCGTGACTTTAAAAGTAAAAAACTGAAAAAAAATGTTCATCATTCTTTGTTTATATTTCCCTCCCCTGCTTAATGTATCCTGAAGTAAAAAAGAAAGAGTTTTATAACAAGAATAACTGCAGACATTCTTGTGGAATTGATGTGCAGTAAAACAGTCCTGTACCAACATTTTAAAAGCAACAGCACCAAAGAAATACAGAAAATACACCCAAATATTTACAAGAGAGCACTGTGTGAAAAACATCCTACCAAGTCACTTGAAATATATAACAAACTTCAAAACAATAAGTTGCACAAAATCCCCTTCACGCCGCCCTCCAGTGTTCAACAGTCAAGTACTGATACAAAATTGTACAATTTCACTGTGCAAGCAAACTTAAATAAAAAAAAAATACTAATTAAAAACTTAAATACAAGATTCAAAACAATTTTAAGATCGATATATTTACATTCTGCTGATATGCTTGAGTATTTTTGTTGTGTAGTGCTGTAGAGTCTCTACATCTAAGTCCTATCAGAGGTAGTCATACTGAGAACGACAAGAATAATTATGGGAAAATGAAATATTAAATATTAAGTGTTAAATCATGCAACAGAAAAATGCCTTTTATGCAGATTTACATGTACATAAGTCTGTTTGTTTACTTTTTTACTGTGTTTTTATCGCAGTATAACAGTACACAGTACAGCTGGTGATTAGTGTTTAATGCTCTGTTTGTATGAATCATAAATTATAAAAATGTTCGAAAACATGAAGCTGAAGATTTTTAAAAAGATCACTTTCAACTGTCTTTTTGGATGTATTAAATCTAACTGGCATCGAATAAAACAGTCATCAAGCAGCAAATGCCCTCTAAATAAATAGCACTGACTGAATTAGATTGTAGGCATAGGATATGTAACTGTTCCTATCCAGCATGTGTACTTGTTTCCTGTCATCAAGCAGCCACGAGTCGGGTTTTGTATCGCCCCCGGCAAACTATTATCTCCTGTGTCTGCCCATGCACCTTAGCAAGTCAACCTTCTAATTAAACTACTTTTTGCACACGAGGCTTTTCAGGTTGGAGCTCTTGTCTTCACATTGTGGTCTCGCTGTTGCGGTGGTTGAGCGTGTCGTTTTCCTGGCAGATGAGCTGATACGGCTTCTCGTTCTCCTCGATAACAGAGTTGCGCAGGTCAGCATCCTGATTCTGCAGCTCTCTGCGTGACAGGTGCTCCACGATGCCAGCTCCGAGCGAGTCACCGAGCACGTTGGTTGTAGTACGCAAGCGGTCCCTGGGGAGACAAGAGAGGGCTCGAATTACCACCTAAAGGCTGGATGCTTCAGTCTATAAGTCATGTTGCTGTTCACATCCATGTCGTATGCATTGTGCAGCATGACATGGAGGGAATTTAATGAAAGCAATCATCTTTATGAAGGAAAATACATGACTGATGGAGAGCTTTGTCACACTGTGCAGAGACAATCAGCTGAAGATCAATATCAGCCAAATCAATCAGCAGGTGATGAACTACAATGCTCCAAATATGGATGCCATCGCAAAGAAGCTTCAAATTATAAAACATGGATTTTTTTTTACCCAGAAGCACCTAAAGATCTTAGAGTTTCAAGGTGGGGACCAAGTGTCAGTAATTCTGTATCGGATGAAAAATGGTCACAATCTCTCCTTCTAAAAGTGTCTTTACAGAACATAACTACGTCACAGTAGGTTTGACCTTTGACCTTTTGGATATAAAATGTAACCGCTGCATAAATTTTAAACACTTCTCTGAAAATTTATCATAATTAAGCTATGAATTCTTTAATTATGGCTAATAGTGTGTTTTGTGAGGTCTTAGTTTTGTTTTAACCTCTATATTCTAATCAGTTCATCCTCAAGTCAAAGTGATTATTGATGCCAAATGAGATGAAATACTTTCAAGGCTTCCTGAGATTTTAAATCCATGAGAATGAAACATACAGTCGAACCCCCCAAAAAACCTGACGCCTTCAGCCAAAGCTGTCATCAGCAAAAAAAGGAAATGTACAGTAAAGATGCACAGACAGGAAAAACATTTGTATATCTCCTATAAAAACACACCAAGAACCAAAATGTATAAATGTGTCTCTAAACTCAGGCTTTCTAATCCGTCACTCTACATTATGCATCAATAACCTTTGTGGTGTCGGGACCTCTGGGCTCTCTGAAGCTTTACAATGACATTTAGGCTGGCAGAGCCGCAGAACTGAGCACACAGACCAATCCCCATCAAGCTGACATTTAGTGGGAACTCACAAGAACCAATCCACGGCGATGATCAGCGTTATGTCCTCTGTGGGCAGTCCCACCGATGTCAATACGATCACCATGGTAACCAGGCCAGCCTGAGGGATGCCTGCTGCTCCGATGCTGGCAGCAGTTGCCGTGATACTGAGTGGGCGGTGGGAGGGATGGAGAGGAGAGTGAAGACATTTAATAAAGGGAAACAAACAGCACATGTGCACTCCTGGTGGGAGTAGTAGAGGAATAAAGGCACATGAGGAATTGTAAAATGGTGTAAATTACCTCTAAGCTAGTCCTTATTTTCTATAACTGCAGAAAGTTGTGCACATGTTGGCGATGTACCATTAAGAATATATGAAACCTGTACACATTTAAACACTTTAAACCTGTTAAAAAAGCTGTGTAAATAAACTAAAATCATATGTTGATCCTCTTCTGGATAAAATGAAGCCAGAAATCATGTGCAGGAAAAAGTCTGTGCACTAAGAACTGTGCAGTAAGAGCAAAGTGAAAAAGGTGTTGCTAATAAACAACAGACTGCACAGTTAATGCATGAGTCAGTTGTTTTGGGTTTTTCATATACCAGGAAAGTAAGACACATATAGTATCATCACAATTATCATAATAAGTAAAGCAAAATTGCACTCTTGACACACTTATCTGTCTTATTTTCCAGATATGAGTTGTCACCATGAAAAACTAGTTTCACTCTTTACTCATTCCTTACATGAAGGGATCAAAATAAAAAGGGTGACATTTGGGGTCTCCAGCATTTACAGTGTTTGTATGTCAGGTGTAAAGTGATACAAATAACATATGGCTACCTGATGGTGAGGATCTGGCCAAAGTTCAGGTCCATGTCATTGACTTGAGCAATAAAGATGGCTGCCACGGCCTCGTAGAGGGCGGTGCCGTCCATGTTGATGGTGGCACCCACAGGCAGGACGAAGCGTGTCACTCGTTTATCCACATGGTTGTTCTCCTCCAGACAGCGGAAAGTGATGGGCAGGGTAGCAGAGCTGCAGGACAGGGAGACAGAGATGTTGTATTGTGACAAAAACCAGTCACACAAAGTAATATTAGCAATAGCAACAGACAGGATTCCTTATCGATATCTATGTTATCATATCATGAGTAGTAGAAAGTAACTAAATAAACTGAATAATCTAGTAGTCGAATTGAACATTTTCATTTTATTATACTTTATACCGGGGCTGGAACTTTATCATGTTAATTAGGATTAATTAATTACAGAAAAAATAATGTGACAAAAAAAAACCTCATTTAATCGCAATTTATTTTTGCACTCCAAACAGCGCGGAACGTTTCTCATTGCACGAGTTCCCGGTGTACCTGTAATACTGACGCACAGGACACAACACGAAAAACAACAATGGAAACCGAGACAGATGAGAAGTCGTTGCTGGGTTTGTTGGGCGGAAAATTTAGTTTTAAGCAACTACCGGGTGGAAACTTGGATAGAAGCAAAGTTGTGTGCAAATTGTGCAAGAAAGAACTGGATATTATTCAAACTATTTTCAAATGTTCAGTTTCCACTTTTCTGGAATGTATTTTAAAGTGCTGTTTTTTATTTTAATAAACAAAAACAAATGTGTTTAAGAGACAGAAAGTTTACAAAAAGTCTTGAAAAAGCTTGAATATAGCTAACTTGAATTTAAGTTTGTGCCTTGTGGACAATGCAATCACATTCCTATTATTCATATTGCACTTTATGCTAACACTCAGTTATGAAAAATAAACACGATTTTGCTGTTTAAGCTCAATTATGTGCCAATTCATTGATTCAGTCATATACCAAATTCCATTTGAATTGAAAAATGTTGCTTCTCGTGTCAAATATTGATATGCGATTAATTGCGATTAATTAATTACAAATCCTCTTATTAATTTGAATAATTTTTTTAATCAAGTCCCACCACTAGTATTTTTGTTTTAGAGCCAGTCTTGCTAAAAAATGGCTATATGCTCGGCATTTAAAAGAAAGAAGCAGATTTCACTTTCAGCACTTGTGTAAAAAAAAATTTTCAAGCAGTATAATTAAAGGATATTACAATAGATAAAAATTGCATCCCAGAGTGAAAAGTCTTTTAGATAGTTGTGAAGAATTGATACTAAAAAGGATCTTTTATTGGGGAACTTTTCAAGAAATGTAAAATATTATGAACGTGGAGGTCACAGAGACCTAGGCAGTGCTACTGTACACTGCAGCTGTTAGTGTCATATTGCAACAGAAGACAGTAAACTGAATTAAAATTGATTTAAAAAAACTGAGCCTTATCGATCATATGTAATTCAGTATTGTATTTAGAGTAGTGTTGTTATACCTATGTCAAACAGTGAACCATGTCAAATGCAAGCAATTTTTTTTTCCTAATGTTAAAACCTACAAGTTCTTTGACCCTGCTGGTGTGCAATACTCAGAATTTCATCTGCAATAGCGTGTGTTTTACTAATTTCTCATTTAAAATTACTTGTGATGCAGCAAATACATAAAGTTCCCAGTGTCTCCTCATCCCTCTGAACTTCAAATGTACACTAAAACTTGTGACAGGATCTGACTTGCCACTGCTATGTTTTAAGTACATTTGAAGTTTGTGATTAATTTGGTGTGTATCTGATCTGCAACACTCATATAAAGTCAGATATCTTTTTTTTTTTACATAAATTTTTATTATGTTTTTTGTTTTTACAATACAAAAACAAACCACCTCCACCTCCGACCACAAGCAAACAAAGAGCAGTGGGCACAGTGACCCAACAGAAACACAACAAATACAACAAAACAAAACAGGGGGACCAAGGCAGTGTGGGTGTGACTGAAGTAAGAGCTTCAGCGTAAAGGTTTGTCCAATTTACACTGTACCACTGTCGCATGAGGAATCATATATACACAGTGTATATACATATTAGGGCCGGGACTTTAACGCGTTAATTTCGATCAATTAATTATAAAGATTTTAACGTGATAAAGATTTTAACGCGATTAATTGTT
>JAQMCX010000046.1:2097198-2107860 GCA_029814765.1 Acanthurus leucopareius
GGCCAGTTATGTCGGGGAGCCAATGAAGATAACATTTGTTTTGGGTCAGGCCGACACAACAATTTTCCGTCTGCCTTTGAGTCTCTCTGGATCTCTTGGTGGCTTGCTTCAGATATATCCAAATTCGATGGCCAAATTCAGCCGAGCCGAGCTGACAACTTCTCCTAGTTTTCATCCATCTTGCCAAGGAGTTCAGAAATCGCAGTCAGTTTGCGATTGATCTCACATATCGCTTGAGTCTGAGTGTTGACAGCCCTGCACATTCCCTCAATCATGACGGGTAGCTTCTTGTTTGCCAAAATTGCTACCTGCATCTTCCGTACTTTGCGATAGAACAGGTAACCGCCCAATCCAAACAGCAGAAAGCCTGTTATCATAATTCCAATTATGTACACATCTTCAACATCCTCCACGGAAAGGATCGACAGACACACGATCCTCCACCTCTCCCAGGAGTCCATCGTGTATCCGGCTGCAAACGTTCCGGCAGGGCAGGAGGGCTCTCCTTTGCCCAGCTTCTTTGTAGAGAAAATTTGATCAATTGCATTGAGAGACCAGCTGACCAAATCCATGATTTCACGGCTCTACCTTGCTGTCAGACGGCTCTTTGTCACAGGAAACTGATGTCATATTATTACTTTTTCCAAAACACCAGACTCTTTCGACAAAGTCAGTAATTTTTTACCTTACAGAACATGAGAGTTGCAGATCTTCCACTACATACATGACACTGCATCAAGGGGTCTGCCGGGGGGGAACTGGGGGCCGCTGCAGAGAGGACACGGCCCCTGTACATGGGTCTTTACTGCCAGGGGAAACTCCTGAAAGAGTCTCATTCTTACCCTCTGAAAAAAGGCCCAAATCTCATTTCAAGACTAAAACAAAACCAAAAAAAAACATCACAAAGCTGTATGTCTGTGTAGATTCTCATTCAAACAGGTCATGATTATCTTTAAGAGTCAAAAAACTGAAGAAACCTCTTGGATGAGAAGTGAAACGTCTTCCCAAAACTCAACATTATCCAGTTGCCTTGTTTTTTGACTCTTCAAGATAATCACAAAGTTGTGTTTGGCCCCTTCTGAACACAGATTTACGGTAAAATTGGAAATTAGCTAACTTATTTGTTCTTTAAAGTTGAATTAATATTTGTTAGAGAAGGGAATGGATGAATTTGTGCCAGAACCAAAGTGAACTGGTGCAGCAAATCAGAATCAAACTTTTCTCACAGACTTTTTTTTTTAATTGTGACCCACTTTCTGCTAATAGTTCTTCTCGTTTGCTGCATCATGGCTCGTCGTTTCCCCGACTCCTCAGTTCAAAGGCCAACAATTGGTTCCAGGCTCACATATTTAAGAGATGAAAGTAGAGAAAGCTCTCTGAATCTAAATGCCTTCATAAACAAAGAAAGGTCAGGGAATAGATTCTTCGCTTTGAAATGTCAGCTGATTGCTTTTTAACAGGCAGCATGAAGCTATTTTAAAGGGCCTGTAAAATAAAAAAAAGGCTTTGCAGTGTTTATATATGTGTGTTTGCATGTGTGTGTGTGTCTGGGATAATAAGGTAAAAACAGATTGTTACTTCAGCTGATCATATTATGTGAGTGTTTTATTATCAAAAACTAAAGAGGCAGATTTCCTTTTCAGTCTTTTAATATCTGAGAAACATTCCTGTAGTAAAATGATCAATCAAATACAAAACTTTTGTGCTGTGTTGAAAGTTTACAGTCATTATTTAAAAGAAAGATACTGTAAGTGATTCGTCTTTTATTACGCTGATTTCCACACGTACCGCTGTGCTGTCTCTCTGTAAAGCAGTGGTTCCCAAACCCTCACGGCCCTAAGAAAGTTTTTTAATTTCTTTTAAGCGTTTTCATTACTGGATAGTTTCAGCATTATGTATGAAAAACAACAATATTATCAGATGTTTGACCAGAAGAAAGGTCACAAATCAAAATGTGTGGGTCTGGCAATAAATCTGTTTTTTTATACCGAGGTTGTTGCTAAATGTTCGACCCATTCACTCTTTTTTCTTCTCTCAATGCACCTTTGAAGTAGGTGAAGTTGTGCCAGACATCACCATTCTGGCTTTCATCAAATTTTTCCATTTTCTTTTTTTAACAAAAAGACATTTTCTCCTTTTTAGGTCTCTAAAAACACTTAAAAATAGTCTTTGATCAAACTGTTCTTGACTCATTTAAACACTGAGGTCACAGCAGATATGACTTCACTTTAAAGGCCAGAAAGGTTGGGAACCAAGGTGTAAAGAATTAAAGGTTTCATTCCAAAATTATGCATCACAAAAGCCTCAAATTGACTTGAAACAAAACTTGATTCAACATCTTAACTCTTTTAAAGCCATTTCTTCTGAGGCAGACTTTACCTTTAACATGAATTTATTGTTGTACCAACATAAAACTTAAGTATTACATCATAATGGTGTCAGAATGGTTACCTTTTTTTAACAGCAGATATTCAGTTTTGGAATGAAAACTCAAATTTTACACATTTAATCATTAGATTAGATGTTGATATTCAAAAAAATCAAATGGCTCTATTAAACACTTAGAAACATATTATCATAAATACCAATGGCATAACAAAAACAGTTTAAAAAAAAAAAAGTTCACCCAAAGATACAAGATTAGTAATGTTACAATAGCAGTATTGTAAAAATTTAAAAACTACAACATTTTTTATGGTTAGTACTTAATCACACATTGCAATGTTATAAACAATTCAAACTGTATTAGAGGCAGTAAATCATTGTTGTGTTGACGAAGGAAAAAGTGAAAATAGAAACACATCATTCAATAGTGGTTTTAGGGATTTGTTTAAGGCCGCGGTGCACGTTCCCAGTTATCAAACAACGCTCTCCCAGTTTGGACTTGGACTTTAAATCACTGACGGTAAAAAACTTCAGACTGAAACCATCTGAACGTGGCAGACTCCAGTGTGAAACTAGCCGGTTTGCTCGTGTCAAAAATAGCAAATTACCAACTTCCTCTTGCTGAGATGATACTTACATGGTGAATATACTGAAAAAGATAAGACAGCTGTTATCCAATAGTAGGTCTGTTTGTATGAGACACAATATAGAGCCGACCCTTCCAGTTGACCCCATGCAACCTTATTTAAAAAAAACAATATCTGTACAAAAGCCAATGACATTTTTAACCCTGTTTTTTGTGCTATCAATTAAACACATTACACATTTTAAATATGAAGACTGTGTGGTGATTAATAAAGACGCAGTTTGTCGAAAAGATGGTGAAGTACCATTTCATTTAATGTGGAGTAACTCAGTAAACTACATATCTCGTCTTGCACACCATGATGACTCCATTAACTTGACTTTGTCCCTCTGAAACAGGGAAAATGTACTGAAACCACTTCAAGTCTAACCATGTTGAGAGCTACAGGTGTGCAAAAGCAGAGTGAGCTGGTTGTATAAGAAAACGTTATAATCACCATTGACTGTAGATATTTTTTCCAACATAAGGTCCCACGGTGGTCTGACTGGGGGGGGGGGGGCTTTGGCTCTTTCTAAAAGCAACCTCAGGACCCTTCGCCTCTCCTCTGATGATGATTTAGCCTCTTGGGGCAACAGTTCATGTTTCTGGGCTTCAAGTGTAGTCAGCTCATATTCAAGCCAAGACTTCCTCTTCTGTGTGCTAGTTATTGTTCACAGTCTGATTAACAACTTAGCTTTTTTTTTTAACAGTTTACAGTCCAAAGTGTAATTGTTCAACACTGCAATTTAAAAAGGACCATTTTTGTTGTACAGACACAGAGAGAGAAATGCTACTTTGCAACACATGAAGGAGATATCAACACAACGTAGAATGAAATTGAACGGAGTGATGCGTCAGTAAAAGTAAATTAGTGAAAAATACATTACACATTAAAACATTGATCATACAAGTGTAGAGTTTCTTGTAGAGATCTTGAACAGTATCGTGTACGATTATAAAAAAAAAAGAAATGATTACAAACAACGCTATACATATTCTTATCACTTTATGGTGCCTTGGCTTTTACTTTGGCATTCGATGCTGTAATCTTCACAAAAATAACAGCTAATATTTTTTTATTTTATATAAATGAGATGAAATGCTTATCATTAACAACAAAACAGCAATGAACATTCTTGATGTGTCAAAATTATAAAGACCGACTTTGGTCAGCTGTATGCAAAAACATGTTTTTTGACCAGGATGTTATTAACTTTGCATCAAGTCTGGGTCAAAGACATCTGGCAGATGTTTCCTAAGTGGGAATGGATCAAGAGTGATGTCAAGTACAAAGATTGGCAAGCCCTTTTTTATGAGAGGTTTTCCATAAAATAACTTGAAACAAGCAAACTTCAGGCATTGTGTATTTTTGTGTGAACTTTTCATCTTTCATAACCCTTAACAAAACTTTTCTTACAAAAACAGCAGAAATGTTTCTCGAAAATGATCCAAAACATCAACTTGATGCCAAAAGTGGACTTGAAAAAACCAAGTTTTTTTCATATTCTCGCTGTGAATTCTTTCCTAATTCAATTTTAATGATTTACATTAAATATTTTTGAGCCCTGTTGTGTGTAAAAAATTTGGACCTCAACCTAAATCAAAAGGTGCAGGTAAAAATGCTACGTAGATATTTGAAAAGTCTTGCATATACTTAGAGGTGAGTTTGAGTGCATATGGGAAAAAACAGCACCGTCTCATTTTCCAGTAGCTGATCAGGACCAGTAACAAGTGACCTGTGCAGATTCAGGTACTGGGATGGGTCTCCTAAACATCTAAAGATCTGAAGTGGTCTGCATGAGATTTTTGCATTGATTTAGTTATAAAGGCCACCACCGTCTGAATTTGTGGAAGTACATGATTGTTCGGTTGTTGGTAATTGCGTAACCCTGTGTCCATAAATAGTACCACTACATTATTGTTTGTGGAAATTGCCCATAGATTGTTTTACAGCTTGCTCCAATGACTTTCTGGTTACCAGTAGCCGCACAACATTCTCCTTTCTCTTTGTAAGTCTTCTACGAGCCTGGTCGTGGGTCACCATGGTCATGTCCCAGCCGTTCACCTGGGAAAAAGAAAAGATTTTTGTTTAAGAAAAGCAGCGGCCATTTTTTCCTGATTGGACTTGAGGATTGCATTGATAAGGTGAGCCCTGCTACTGATGCACAGCTCCTATCTGACACTTGAGCGTACATATGGTGCCATCTTGTGGATCCACAGCAATTTTCACTGAATTCTGCACATTTCAAAACACACCTGCATTATTTTGTCCCCCATCCTCAAGCCTGCCTCCTGTGCCGGTCCTCCTGGTGTTATCCTGGTCACATAGATTCCCTACAACACAAACACATTCAGAACCAACACAGGCAATCTAAAAAAAAAAAAACCTGGAATATTTAGAATAGACCGGAACAATTCCCAAACGTGTTTGTCTTGAAACACTAAGTTTATTTTCATCATAGAATAGTCTTTATTGTCATTGTACAAGTACAACGAAATTGAAAGTGCAATATCTATTTAGATTGCACTTTCAATTTCGTTGTACTTGTACAATGACAATAAAGACTATTCTATTCTATTCTATTCTATTCTATTCTATTATCCAAGGGTGTTTTAAATGAGGCTGCCAGTTTGGGTAGACCATGTCTGGCTGGAAAAAAAGCACAAAGCCTTGCATTTCAGAGGCTGGAGGTCACATTTTTGACATGTTTTCTTGATTAAAGATTTAAACGAATGATGAATTTTAAGAACAGTTAGTTTTTTGTCTGTTGACTAAATGTCTCAGCAATATGCAGAACAGATCCTTAAGCCTAATTGTCTTTAAGTGCTCAGTATAAGGTAGTATTGCTGAGGTATGAACACCTGCACAGCTTTGTGAGAAAGCTCCGATAATGCTTAAAAACCTGTGGAGATTTTAAGAAGGAAAGCCAGAAAGGTCAAAAGTTAGATGCTAATATCTAACAAAAAGCAAAGTTATTATTATTATTATCTGCAAAGGGATATCTGTGCCTGCCTGGCTTTTGATAACATATTTCCTCTGTTCAGTTTACATTGTATTTACACATTCAGCTGGTGAGATGTGACTTTTTGCAAAGCCACAGTATTCCTTTCTATCATAAGACATCGATGAGGTAAGATTTGTTTACACCTTAGGGTCTAAAGGAAGGTGTTGAGGCCTGCCTCTCATTCATAGTTCACTTAAGTACCGCCCTGGTATGACTATGTTTCAGCAAGACAGGGATGAGATCAGTCATAGAAGAATGAATTACGTAACAACAACAGAAGTTACCAACAGATATTTTCTATACTTTGAGTTGTATTCAGGACATAATTTCAATAAAACTATCAAACATTTTCTTTACTCTTGCTGTTGATTCTCTGTTGTATTAGCTTTGTGTGTTTTTAACTGTCCTTTAACACTTATGAAACTATAATTATTTAGAAAGAGACAAAGATTCTATAGAAAAATACAGGATCTTTATTTGGATAAAATACTTAAAACATGATTGACCAAATGTGATGGACTTGGGTTTAACTTTCTACTATTTACTCTTGAATAATCAAGAGCAAAATTGTTGTCACTAGTCTTGATAAACAAAAAGTAAGTATGTAAATTTGTCCCTATTATCTATCCTAAGCTGTATTATTTACTGTAAACGTACAGAGCTAACGGATGTACGAACACTGACTTACTTTGTCAGACTTGTCCTCAGAGAAGGGGTTCTGTCCAGGGTCCTGGTCTATCCCTCCCCCGATACTGAAGCCCAGGATCAGATTTTCTCCCTGCTGCAACTTCTGGATCTCAATTCGTTGCTGTTCAACAGGGGAAATAAAAGTATAAGATCCATCTTCATACAGCACTGCACAGCCAATTCAAAAACCTCAACATCAGTGCTGCTGAGACAAGTTTCTTAGCATTATTGTTCTAGTTGATTAAAGAAACTTCTGTTCTTATTGCATGAGCGGAACAACTGCTTATGTTGTTTTGTTGTAGATTTCATAGTCAGAATCATTTAAGACTATGTATGTACAAATATATACAAATTAATCACAGGACTAATTATTTTTAGACTTACCGCTGCAAATATTTATGTACCAGTTAATGTCTGAAGATTATAATAAAGTGTGATAATTTTGGAAGTACTGTGCGGAGGTTTGATACCAGCTTTCAGTGATATTGAGTTTGCCACAGC
Source organism: Acanthurus leucopareius (assembly GCA_029814765.1). Taxonomy (NCBI): domain Eukaryota; kingdom Metazoa; phylum Chordata; class Actinopteri; order Acanthuriformes; family Acanthuridae; genus Acanthurus; species Acanthurus leucopareius. The sequence continues at coordinate 2,104,402 of JAQMCX010000046.1, forward strand.
ACCAATTTGTCCACCACAGACAAATCTCAGACTATGGCAGGCTACTGATTTTCATTAAGCTGTGCATTTGCAGTTGGAGTACACATAGGAACTACAGTACATCAGTGCAGCCCTGCCCTTGACACTGACAAGCAGCTGCAGGCTCGCTAACCAGATGGATGGATGACTGTGACAGTAAGACTCCTCGAGACACTCCTTAACACAAAGAACGCCTGTGTGTGTGGTCATGAATAAACCAGACACTCACTATGTGTTGTGGCTGATACAATGAAGTCTAAGAAGGTCTGGAACTTTGATAATACTGAGTAGGAGTCTCATAATCATTCAGAGCTTGGAGGCACTACAGCACATTTCTCTCTTCCTTGTGACTCTTAAAACAGAGAAATGTGAATGTATTGGTTTGTAAAAACAAATTTTCATCTTGCGAGTTAATGTAAAAAGGAATATTGGCAGCGGTACTGTGACATATTGAATGATATAACTTGAATATCAGCCTAAAAACACAGCATGAGCCAGGATATAATTAAAATGCAGGAGTCAAATCTCTCTGGCTGGAAATTTTTGTGATTTTTTTCTCATTAATAATCTAGCAACACAATGCTGCTTTAATTTAATTAATCCAGAACTTGCTAACTACATATTTAAACATCTATGACGCACTGAATTAATTAACTTATTGATAATGGATGCCAAACTGTAACTTACAGTGAGAAAGTCAACCTCCACACTTACTTGCTGCCCACCCCTCACATGTGATTTCTTTACAAGTACACTACCGGTCAAAACTTTGGGATCACTTTGAATTTTTCTTGTTTTCAGTGGAAACACACACAAGATTATCCTGCATAGGAAATATAGCAAATATAGCTACAAACAGGACATGATGACATTGTCAGAGTAAGAAATAATGATTTTAATAGAAATTATGACTTCACTTCAAATGTTGCCTTAATCAAAATAACCACCTTTTGCAGCAATTACAGCCTGGCAGACCTTCAGCATTCTCACTGTCACTTTTCTAGGTAATCTGATGGTCCCCCAGACCCTCATGCTGCCTCCACTGTGCTTGACAGGTGGCAGTGACAGTGAAAAGGGGTCTTGAAGAAGGAAGGCTACAATACCCACCCAATATAATATACAATACCCAAAAATGTGCTGTCGACTTTTTTCTCCCATTTCTCATCCCCCAATCAAGTGCTGTCTACAGGGTAAAGCATAAGGTGGGTGTTGTACCCTTCCTTCTTCAAGAACCCTTTTCACTCTATACAAATCTCCTATTTTACCACCTCAGATGCCACACCTTCGCTTAATGTTGAGGTTTAATAACAACAGTTGTGGACTCATTTTAAGGGTAGACTGATCAGTTGTCATTGAAGTTCTCTAGAAAAATACATTTGTACAAAATGTGGAAAAATAGGCCAAGTAGCAAAAAAAAAAAAAGAAACGGAAAAAAACAGAAAAAAAATATTATGGCAGGCATTTGTAAAGTTATTTTAATTTGCCTATTTCAAATTTAATACACTAGACAACTTGTGTATGCATATAGTGAAAATGACAAGCAGAATGAATATGATACACAAATTCTTAAAAGACAGTTTGAAGCACTTCACCCAGTCATCAGTCTGTGCACTGTGCACTAAAGATTTGCTGTTGAAGTCTGACAAGCTAAACAGCGGTGCAGAACTTCTGCCATCAATTATGAACATAGTGTTCACCACTTATTGCTGCTAAATTATACCCCAATGTTATGACTTGTCACTCCAAGAGAGGAATTATTCTCACCTGTGTTTTTGCTAGGATTTTGGATTTAAATTTACAACATTACAACAGGGTAGGGTCATTTAATCTCATTTGGATCTCTCCCAAGTTCATGGTCTTGGCTGATATTGTCTTACTGCTGTGTACTTTTTTACATAAAACACACAAAAATTACACTAAGGTTAGATTCAACATTTCTACCCCCACAGCAAAATCTTTCAAGTATCAACTGTAAGATGTAAAGCCTTGTATGAGTAAGTGATTTATTATAAATTACGTTTTTTACACATTGCACAAGCATTCCTATTTAACCAATGTGCCTCAGTTCAGCTGTAAAAAACAACTGCCTGTGATCTTCACCATAATTAAAAAAAAGTTTTTTATAGACTCACAACATGCTTTTCAGAATGGCATATTGTCAAAATCCTGGGGTTTAAATTGTGTGCCCAGCATGCTATGGTACCTCCTGTGGGAACCTTGAACGCTGCCACTCACTGCACAATGCTCCTGACACAGAATGTGCTGTGGAGTCATTGCAGGGAGCGGTAGGCCCACAGCATGGACATCACTAGGCCGTCACAGCTTGCATCCAAGTCCTCTATCCAGCCACACATCTGACAGCTGCTCCCATGTCACCACAACACACTTGACAGGATAGTGAAGAAGTGGACTACAACAGAGACACAACCTTGAGGCCTTGTCTTTGAATGATAAGTTGGGAAGTGTGCATCTTGGTTGTTACAAATCTGATATGCATTTCAGTTTTACCCCTAAAAGAAGTGATGGACGTGTGCTGTTTTCTATGACGTACAAATGAATGTTGTTTAATAGTAGACATAAAGGCAGGATGAATATGGTTGTGTAATAATTATTACTTGGTTTTTATTTAGCCCATTATTAAAGGAAATAATACACACACACACACACACATGCACACACACACACACACACACACACACACACACACACACACACACAAGTAAAACAATAACAGAGTAGAGACAATAGTTTATTTGTCCTGTCATGAATCAGCTACAAACCGTATGTTACTGTGTTTTTTTGCTCGTATGCAATAACAATAAAAATATTACAAAAATCCAAGAGATGTAATGACTTTGGGAATTATATAATGGCTTGTGACCGTTAGAATAACATTTTAATGCCTCATTTATGTGCAGTCAGAGGTTGCAGAAATACAGATTGGAGAACAAGCCACCAACAGCACAGCAGCACTTATATAGAAGTAAAAGCCATCTGATAAGTTCAGTTATTGTATAGTCCCTGTATTCATTTCTTATCTGTAATACATAAGTGGCAAGGTCATAAACAGTACCTGAAGAACCATAAACCAGCTTTTACAGAATATGAGAAGGGCTGTGGACTTGGGCAACGGACATCCATATAAATGGATGGTGAGAAAAAGGGATAGAGAGAGAGAACTCTGTTAAACACTGGACACCATGGACACCTCTTTAAAATCACATCCATCTGTCATAAAACTCTCATTCATGCACACCAGGAGAGTTAGTCTTTACTAGAAAGCAGCTACCAGACGCCATGTTGAGGCTGACCTCTAGGTAGCTGTTTGACATTTGTTTTCTTTTTCATTCATAATTTTAGACTGTGTTACGGCTGTGTGTGTATTTGGGGGGAGTGTCTTCTGCTTTGTCCTTCTGTCGTAGGTTTATCCTCAGGTGTACC
>JAQMCX010000046.1:2112905-2149760 GCA_029814765.1 Acanthurus leucopareius
CCGACCTGCCTGCTGGTCTGCGGGAATAAGTCCGGGCCTGTGATTATCCACTCATATTTCACTCACACACACACACACACACACACACACACACACACACACACACTCACACACTCACGGTCTCGTCTCCTCCGTTTCCTCTCAGAGTCTCCGAACGCCTCCAACCTGAAGATCTCCCGGATGGATAAGACGTGCGGCTCGGTGCTCGGAGGAGACGAGATCTTCCTGCTGTGTGACAAAGTGCAGAAAGGTGAGAACTTCTGCTGCTTAAGGTGGAATTCTGTGTTTCTTTAGACATGAGGGGTGTCAGAAGTACTCGGATACAGTGTAGAAATACTCAGTTACAGGTCAAAGTCGTGCACACAGATGCTGAGTTGGATTATGATGGTTGATGCATTAATGTGTTCATCACTTTCATGTAAACTCTGCATTTAGTTTGTTTATTGCTGAGATCAATAAAGTTTTATTCTCATTTTGAATAAATGACAGATTTTTAATTTGTTTGTTAAATTTACGTCAAAAATCTTAAATTAAAGGAAAATACAAAAACATTTACAACAGAATGTTCTGAAATTAAAGTGTAAAGAAGCTTAAAATAAGAAAAAAAGTACAATTCTATTATTATCAATATTTAAAGATTAATATCCGTCTGTCCGCCTCTGAAGCTGAATTTCCCATCATGCCTCTGTGCTGCACTTTACAGACGACATCGAGATTCGATTCTATGAGGAAGACGATGAAGGAGGCTGGGAGGCGTTCGGGGACTTCTCCCCCACCGACGTCCACAAACAGGTGAGTGAGTGTGTGTGTGTGTGTGTGTGTGTGTGTGTGTGTGAGAGAATGAGTCACACACACACACACACACACATGCTGTCATTCATGGAGAAAAATGTTTTGACACTAAAACAGAAGTTTTGGTGGAAAATCCCTCGAAGTTTTCACACAGAAACTTTTTCACCTGAGTTTTTTTTTCTGCAGGTGAAACAAATTTTCTCACAGAAAAAAACGTTTCAGTGAATTCAGGTCGACAGACTTCAGTTATCTGATTTTATCTTTTAATTAGTAATTTTGTCTGAAAATTCCCAGAAAAGTTTCACTTTTACAGCCGAAACGTTTGAGTTCAGATTTCTTCTCAACGTTCTTTCAGCTGAATTTCTTCCCTTCAGATTTCAAAGTCGTTCTTGAAACTTAAAGTCTTGTCGTGTTTCCTCTCCTCAGTACGCCATCGTGTTCAAAACGCCGCCCTATCACAGCGCAGAGATCGAGCGGCCCGTCACCGTCTTCCTGCAGCTGAAGAGGAAGAAGGCCGGCGACAGCAGCGACCCCAAACAGTTCACCTACATCCCGCAGGTCCAAGGTGAGCCCGCATCCCTTCACCTGACAGTTACCATGGTGACTGAGGTGCTGCCTGTAAATCCCCAATCTGACGGGAAAACGTCTGTTTTGGGGGTTAAAGGTCAGAGTTTGGGGGTTTTTCCCTCAGTGGAAACAGTCGGCATGCACCGAGTTTCAGTCCTCACCTACTCGCCTTCATGTTGACGTGCAGCAGGTTCATGAAAACGAGAAAACAAAGGAAAAGTTTGGCGAAGAAAACGAGTGTCTGTCCTCCCACATGTCCTCTGTCGTCACCCCCCCCCCTCTGATGCTGTGTTTCAGACAAAGAGGAGGTGCTGAGGAAGAAACAGAAGCCGCTGCCTCACTATGAACCCTGGAGAGGAGGAGGAGGAGGAGGAAGAGGAGGAGCCGGGGGATTCGGAGGAGCAGGAGGAGGAGGAGGTAAAGATTTTAACATTGTTAACTTCATGTCTTTTACCAAACTGCAGGATCCTTTGTTCTGAGACGTTCAGTGTCCCGACATTTGCAAACCGAAAGCTTTAAAACAAACAAACATACGAGTTTTAGATGTTTTTGTTTCAAACAGAAGATTTGAATCAAACTTCAGCTGTTTGAAATGAAAGTTTGCAAGTTTGATTAATAGAAACAAAATGGAAGCCAAAGAGCGAGAATGTATTTTGAGGTAAAACCGACTCGCTGAGCTGCAGTTTGTCGCTGCGTCGTTCCGACGCTCCGACGCTCCGACTGGACAAAAAGGACAAATTCACTGTGGACTCTGTTTCCTGCGGCAGGATTCCCGTTCAACCAGCAGATGAACGGAGCAGCAGGAGGAGCAGGAGGAGTTTTCTTCTCAGGAGGCTTCCCAGGCTTCACTGGAGGGGGAGGGGCTCAGATGTCAGGCTCCGCCCCTCAGGGAGCAGTTACCCAGCAACAGACAGACAGACAGAGAGGACAGACAGGTGGACAGACCGGCTCGCCGCTTCAACAGCAGCTGTGTCAGATCGGTAAGAAGCCGTCACGTTACCATGGCAACAGGACACAAAGTGGACATGGCGAGCGGTCGTGTTTGTCTGTTTGCTGATGATGTGATGGTGTTTGTTAAAGTTCTGCTTCCTGTTGCAGCTGCTGCCCTCCACAGCAGAGCGTCTCAAAGCGCCCGACAGACCGCCGCCGCCCTGCTGCAGTACTGCAGCACCGGGGACGCCCGCATCCTGCTGGCCATCCAGAGACACCTGTGCGGCGTCCAGGACGGCAACGGAGACACGTGAGTTTCACCTCCATCTTTCCTTTATCGCCTCCTTCTCCTTCAAGCTGAGCTCGGGGTTTTAAGTTTTATCATTTTCAAGTGTTTCATGTTGTGTTTTTTTTCCCACAGTCCTTTGCACCTGGCCATCATCCATCAGCAGACGAGTGTGATCCAGCAGCTGATCCACACTCTGCTCAGCAGCCAGCAGCAAAACATCATCAACACAGCCAACCACCTCCAACAGGTAGATCGCCTCCACTCACGTGCTAGCTCAGCTTGGCAGCTGAACATAGCAAACTACTTCTAACATGAAGCTAACTCCACGCTAGTTTGTCTTTTAACAAAGCTAGCGTGGAGTTAGCTCCCTTACTCACCTGAACACAGCTAACCACCAACAGGTAGCTAGCTCCTTGCTAACTTGTTAACTGATGCTAACTGCCAGGTGACAGGTGGCTAACTTTAGGGTAAACCATGTTAACACGGCTAACCAGCTTCAAAGGACGGCTAACTCCCACTTACCCACTGATCCACCATTTTTAAAGCAGTCCCAGGTAACTTAAACCAGTCATCTCACCTGCGTTCTCACTCCTTCACCTCCTGCAGACTCCTCTCCACCTGGCCGTGATCACCCGGCAGGTGAAGGTGGTGGAGGCGTTGCTGAAGGCGGGGGCTGACCCCAGCCTGCTGGACAAAGATGGCCGCAGTCCCATCCACCTGGCGGCGCTGGCAGGGGACCATGGCACACTACGCCCCCTGCTGGCTCAACTTGAGGAACAGCACGCTCACCTGGTCAACACTCCGGATTACCACGGTGAGACACTGAACATGAACGTGACTGAAACGAGTGTGTCACACAGTGAGTTTCTAACAGGCGTCACCTGTATGACTCCGTCTCAGGTCTCCATCCTCTGCACCTGGCGGTGAGGAGGGACGGCGAGCGCTGCCTTCGCCTGCTGGTGGAGGGCGGAGCCAAAATCAATGCACCTGAGTTGAAAAGTGGACACACTGCCCTCCACCTGGCCGTCAGAGAAAACCTGTTCAAGGTGGCCTGTACTCTGATCTCAGAGGTATGACACACACACACACACACACACACACTCACACACACTCACACACACACACCCACACACACACACACACACACACACACACGCACTAAACACACTATATATACATATTTACAGATGCACCCAGTGACTTACATGCTTTAGCTGATAAAGCAAAGGGAAAATCTGCCCCCCTGGACTTCACTGTCTGAGTCTTTAAAGGGCAAAACTTGGAGGCAACTTTGTGCTTCAAATAATGAGATAATAAATAATAACAAATAATAATTAAAATAATAAATAAGATAATGATAATGATAAGATAACACATAGAGAATTATTTTACTTTGATTAAAAGAGAAATGTCAGTCAGTCAGTCAGTGTTGTTCTGTTCCTTTCAGACCACAGACCCCAAATACTTGAGATTAAAGATTTTCTGTGCTTAAAGGAGCTTTTGATAGTTCAACTATGTTTTTCGTGTGTATAAATTATACAATTTTTATTTCCTACCGACTGGTTGGAGAGGGTTTATCAGTAGGAAATATCTGATAAGAATCAGCTGATCATGGCAGGGGGAAGCTGGAGCGATCAATGAGCTTTATTGAGTTGATTAAATGATTTTAAAGAACTGAAACAAGTGTTGTATGCGAGATGTTTTAAAATGGACAGCTAAAGGTCTGGTTTGTTTATTCATCATGTTTGCTTAGTGAAAAGAGACAACAGGGGGCGCTGTGGTGCACCTGTCTGCTGGCAGGTAGGATGCTGTTGTTTCAGGGTGAAGAGCAGCTCTGGAGCTCTGACTCCAGTTCACAGCTGGTTCATGGTGTGTTCATGTTCACACAAAGTCACTCAGATCTCCTCCCAAACATCAGCAGGTCCTGATGAGCAGAGCCACGTTTGGCCTGAATGAGCCTGTTAAAGAGCTGCAAACCCTGGAAGATCTGCTGATCTGGGCTTTACTGTCCCACGACGGTGCGACTGCTGTTTCAGAGGCGTTTCCTGCAGGAATCACCGAACATCTTCTGACTATTTATATCGTAAAAGCAGTCAAATTTAATGATCGTTGGCTCATAATCTCTGAAGACTCTGACTGTTCTGGCGCTCAGACACCTCGAACAGTCGAAACCCTGAACTTGATCCAAAGTGCGTCCAAATCAAATCACCCCACTTTGCCGTTGGCATCGATTTGGACTTATCTGCTAAGCCGGCATCCCTGCTGAGGTCGACACTTCCCATCCCTGCTCCTCCTCCTCCTCAGTGTTTGCCTGAGCGTATTCATGAACAGGAGATTGGCTTCGACCTTTGACCTCGGCCCAGCAGCTGCAGCAACAGGACGTTCCAGTCAGCAGCTGGATGGGAGCCAGAGCCTCCTCTCCTCTCTGTGGGGAAAAAAAAAAAAAAGTTTCTCCCAACAGATGAAAAGCTCTTCAAATAGAATAGAAAAAGAAAAAAAAGAGGGAGACACCAGCGAAGAGAAAGATGAAGAAAAAACAATGAAAACTTCACAGAAGAAGAAGCCTCAAACCGGAGCAGCTGAGGGGAGGAAACATGAAAGAGTCGTCACCGCAGCAGCGATCGCCCGCGTGCTGCCAACTGTCACATATCTTCTTCTTCTTCTTCTGCTTCTTCTTCTTCTTCTTTGTGGCGGCTGTGCAGAGAGGTGCCGGGAGCAGAGGATTGTGGGTAGGAAAGAGGCTGTCTGGTTGAGTCGGCCATTAGAGCGAAACCTAACAAGCAGCGTCAGCCGAATAAAAACCACGATGAGGATGATGATTTCACGTTAAAATGTCCTTCAGATTAAGAACGGATGTGTGTGTTTGAGTGTGTATGAGTGTGTGTGAGTGTGTGTGTGTGCGTGTGTGTGTGTTTGTCCTTGTAAGAGGAGGTTCGGTTTATTGAACACAGAGATTTGAAAGCAAAACAGAGGGAAGAAATGAAAGGTCTGAATGCGGTGGATGTGTGTGGACTGACAGGTCCAAACCTCTTTAAATGTGCAGAAACGAGTTGGATGGAGAGAAAAAGCAGAAAGAGAGAAATGTGAGGAATGAAAGCCGGCAGGCGGAGGAGGAGGAGGAGGAGGAGGAGAAGGAGGAGTGGAGGTGAAAGGAGAAGCTCATTAGCAGAGAATCAGTTGGATATAAAGATGGTAGATGTGATCATTAGGGCCGGGGGGGGGGGGGATCAGACTTTTCTGTACGACACTGTTTATCCTCCCACTTCCACACCAACACTCTGCGTGTGTGTGCATGTGTGTGTGTGTGTGTGTGAGTGTGTGCATGTGTGTGTGCATGTTTCAGTGCAGAGAGCAGAGGATGAAAGGGCTCATGGGTAAAATCTTTTTTGGCTCCCTCCCTCACTCTTTCGCTGCTTGTCACTAATTTCTTTTACTCCTCGTCTCCATTTTTACCCCCCCGCCCCCGCTCGCCCGCCGCCCCCTCGACTCCAAAAAAAACAACCATCGTGAAAATGTTGCCACTCGAATATTTTCACATGTAAAATTTAAAAAAGTGAATAAAAGTGAAGGCAGCGATGAACGACAGGGAGTCATGATTCTGTTTGCAAACGTTTCACGGCGCAGAGTTTAATCACTGAAAGAAAAAAAGACATCCGTCTGAGGCTTTTATCCAAACTGCACTTAAGATGGGGCAGTTATGGGATTAGTTCAAATACATTAAATAAATGCTGTAAATTCAGAGTATAGAAGGGGAAGGAGGTCGAAGCGGTGTGTTTTATGTAAACCTCATTCACTGTGACACACTTACAAATCCTTTTAAGCTGCAACAAGTTCCACTTTTTCACTTCCTGGATAAAAAAAGTCATCTGTTATTATCCGACATCATGTGCCGTCGTGCCGGACGGAGTGTTAGCACGAAAAAACAGGAGTGAAGGATCAACCAGGCTGTCTGATGTGATTATTACATCCACCACTGAGATGTTTGTATGTTTAGCAGCAAGTTAACTTAAAAAATGTGCAGATCTGAAGTGACGTTTGGTTGCAACTTAACCCAAAGTGCAAGACTCAAAACTGCTTTTACAGACAGAAATTTGCAAAAATATTCTTTCTGGGATTAAAATCTGTTCTGTTGTGTTGTTCTCAATCTTTTGAGGATCTCTTAGAGTTGGCCGTATATATGTGTGAGCACTTTTAATCAACTATTTGCATTTATTGATAAGAGTCTTGAGACTTCAGAGTGACTGAAATCATTGAGATTCTTAACTTTTTAACACTTTTCTCTCATAAAATCCTTTCATTCAAATAAGTGAACACTGTGTATTTTGTGGCGGGTCACAGCTGAATGATGATATCAGATCATGATGATTTGGACCCTAACAGTGTTTTTGATGACTTACTTCAGTTATTAAAGATTTTGGTTGCACATTTGAACAGTCATGTGAACAGTGGAGGAGAAACACAGCCAGGTTTTTGTTGTGATCTCATGCAGGTGCTGTCTGGATATCACAGGTTCACTCTTGCAGAGGATTATTGCATAGATAAAATAGGGTCTCAATAAAAATCTAAAATGTGAGTCTCCTTACAAAATGACCCTGATGAACACAGCATGTTGGTCTTTGTAAATTTAGATTTTACAGTGTGAAGGAGATCAGCATTTTACATTTTTATTTCATTTTTTAATCCATACATGAAGCCTTCAAGAAGAAACGTAACAGTCGTGATCTTGTGAGAGCACGAATTTAATGATTTTTCATATGATTGCATAAGTTTTTACATGCAGACATTCATATTTCTTTGCACAAATATAAAATAATTTCCGATGGTTTAAACTGACATCAGTAATGAGAGATTGTTCATAATATTCTTCTATTTATCAGCGTTGTTTCCAGCATTAAAGGTAGCTCCAGTGGATCCTGGGAGCCTCAGAAAGTCTCTGGGCCCCGGCAGTGTTCACACTTTGTTAGCACTTTTCTCTTCTCATTAATCCACGCAGGACAGCAGATTGTAGCCGAGTCTCTGATAGCAGCAGGATGTAAACAGACGTGTTGAAGGGGCCTCGCTGTGTTTGTGCCTCACAGTAACAACACTAATCAATAGAAACGGATTGAAAAAAAACTTCCACTCGTTCTCAGAGAAAAAGATGAATGAACAAAAAAACCAACAAAGAAAGAAAGAAAAGCACCTGTTAATCCCACAGAGACGCCTCACAAACAGGCGCTCGCAGGGGAAAGATAATTCTCTAATATTTAACTGGGAGCAGTGAGAAGTGAACGTTTGACGCCGTCTGCAGGTCTGAAGCGTTATCGGCTTCCTCTCGCACGCCTCTTGCTAATTTTCTATTTCTATGTAAATTCACCTTCCGCCCGGCAGAAAGCTGCCGGTGCAGCGACGCAGCCGAGGAAATGCGGCGCGGCAACAAACCGCTGCATCGAGGACGCCGCCGTGCAGATGTTGTTCGGCTTAAAAACTGCAGCAAACAGATGGAGGAAGGAAGGAAGGAAGGAAGGGAGGAAGGGAGGGAGGGAGGAGAGGTTGAGACAGGAGAGGGTGTAAGTTGAATTGATCCCTCTCGCTGGATTTCTTCTTTTTCCTTCCTTTGCTCTGTCTTTATTTCTTTTCTCTGCATGGAAAGACAGAAAACAAAGAGGAGAAAACGCTCCTCCTCCTCCTCTTTCCTCTCCTCTCTGTTTGTTGAATTGATCACCCCCTCCTTCTCTTTCTGTCTCTTCTCATTTTATCGTCCTCCTTTCTTTATCAAGGCCACGTCTTTTCTTTTTCTTTTTTTTTATCTCCTCAGCCTTCCCTCCTCCTGGTTCTACAGCCCACACTTTTCTCTTTCTTCTCTCAATATGAATATTCGACTTTCAGACAGACAGCAGATTGCAGCGGTGTTTTTTTTGTCGGGAGTCGCTCTGCAGAGAGAAGAATCAATGCTAAAGAGGAGAAAACGCCGCCTTCATGCACACACCCACTTTTATTTCTCTATGCGGCTGATGTGCAGCAGAAGTCGATAACATCTCCTGAAAGTCTCCTCGCTCGATTCTTAAAAAACAATTTTTTTTTTGCACCTTTAAATGTTTTAACATATTTTGTCACCGCAGAAGTTTTATTTCGTTGTTGTCGTTGTTGAATGTGAGCTCTTTCACACCTTCGTCCGGTCGGCTAACGTTCAGCGGCGAGGTTTCCATTGTGCTCGGTGTTGGCGCTGCAGCAGGGTGGTGCACAACTCGCTGCCTACGTCAACAGAGAGCCGGCGAAGGTTTCACACACCGGGTTCATTCAAGCCTCTCATCTGTCTGCTCGAATGTGACCTGATGGAAAAGGAAAGTGTTGATGTTAGCGTTGAACTTCAAAGGACAGAAAGCGGGAGTTTTGGACTGAAGCGGGTTTTTAACACGCTGTTTTTTAAGCTTATGTGACCTTAAACTGTCTCTGCCTCTCTGACTTTCACTCCAGAAATTATGTCAAATGTCACGGTTTTCTCACTTATTTCCAGCTTCTGGTTTTTCCTCTCAAATCTGTGTTCTCCTTCAGTTTCCGTTCACCTGTCTGCCCCACCCATTCACACACCTGTGTTCACTGATCATCACCCCGCAGTCATTTCATCTCTCCACACCTGCATCATGTTCAGTGATCAATAATCAGCCTCAGACTGGGTGTATCAGTCCCGTCTTTGTTCTGCGTCACATCACTTCCTGTGTGTCTCTCAGAGAATCTGTCACCTCCTCATGTCCTCGAGCTTCCTTGTGTACGAACGTCTTCGTGTGTTGCATCCTGTTGTTTGTTCCTGCTGGTTTGCCTCTTGCCTGTTTATCCTCCCGTCCACCTGTCAGCCCGTTTCAACTCCGAGCTTCTTCACTCCATCAGCGTTTCTTCAGTCTGCATTCATCTAACATCAAATCTAACTGGGAAAACGATGCAGAACAAAGTGTTGCCGTGCAATCTGCAGAAAAAAGTGTGCAATAATAATAATAATAATAATAACTAGGGCTGGGACTTTATCACGTTAATTACGATTAATTAATTACAGAAAAAATAGCACAACAAAATAAATTATGCATTTAATCACAATTTATTTTTGCACTGCAAACAGTGCGGAACATTTCCCGTTGCACGAGTTCCCGGAGAAGCTAAGTCAGTAGGGCGGGCGTACGAGAGTGTTTCATTCTCCACGTGAGTTCAGCTTTGGCTCTGATCATTTGCTGCGTGTATATAAAATATAATTTTTTTTTAAAAGAGCCGAGAAGTCGTTGCTAGGTTTGTTGGAAAACAATTACCGGGTGGAAATCTGGATGTTTGCACAAATTGTCCAGGAAAGAATTTTCCTATCCGGAGCTCTTCCAACCTCCACTACCACCTCAATGCCAAACATGTTGCAGCTAGCACAGACAACAAAATGACAAAAAATGTTGCTTCTCGTGTCAAATATTGATATGCGATTAATTGAGATTAATTAATTACAAAGCCTCTAATTAATTAGATTCATTTTTTTAATCGAGTCCCACCACCAGCAGAAACCATCACAGACGAAAAGCAAATGAATCCACATCTTTGTTCAAACCTGCTGGTTCCTCTAACTCACCCCGATCCTGTCTGAGGGTTGGTGGGGCAGCAGGAGCTCAGAGGCCTGCGCCCCCCCGGGGATGACGTCCGGCGCGTGGGACTGAGGACACGAAGTCCGGCCTCCTGAACGAACCACCTGAGAGCATCCGCACTGCACGTCGTGATCCAGCTTCCTGCCTGAGATCAGGTAGGTCTTCAGGCCTGAGGAGAAAAAACACGAGCTCGTTATTTTCTGCAGAAACAATAAGTCACTGTACAAAAAGACTAGTCACTGTTATTTTGATGACTGATCATCAGTTATCATGTACAAACACCAGATATTTCCTGGTTACGGTTTAATATTTGCCTAAATTATCTTGTTCTTCGTTTATATTAAAAACTTGACAACAGATGAAATCAGATGTAAAAAAATGGGATCCAGTAACTTCTGAGTGAAGAACTTTGATGTGAAAGAATTTTTATTTGTGAAAACTGTGGAAACTCGCAGACATATCATCATCATCATCGCCAGCCAATCAGCAGCCAGTCCGTCTCTGATGCACGTACACGCTGACACACAGGTGGTAATGCAACACCAGGAGTTTCACCGCCTGTGTTTGCACATCAGCCGGCGCTCGGCCATGTTCACACTGATGTGGTGCCAACAAGGAAATATACAAACAGTGGATTAGAGCGGTGGCCCGAAGCCAGCCTGCTATCAGTCTGTCCAAACACACAGTCACCTGGCTAACTGGCCTCTTTGTTCAAACAGCTAAAGGTGCTAACCTTGCTAGCATGGTGATGACTGCAGGACATGTGGAGGCCTCTTATCCAGGAGGCTTTACGGCCAACCGGCTGACGTTTCATTTCATTTCAGAGCTCATTATTTACTGTCAGGAAACTCCTCATTTTTCACTTCTATCCCCACAACACAGACTGAAGACTTTTCAAAACTACACCTGCTTTTTGCAGCCATAACATTTCTTTAAAGATACACGAACACAACTTGAGGAAAGTTCTTTTAAATCCATCCATCTTCTACCGCTTATCTGGGGTCGGGTCGCAGGGGCAGCAGCCTAAGCAGGGAAGCCCAGACTTCCCTCATCCCAGCTACTTTGCCAGCTCTTCCCAGGGGATCCCAAGACGTTCCCAGTTCCCACGTCTGCCTCGGGGTCTCCTACCGGTGGGACGTGCCCTGAACACCTCACCAGGAGGCGTCTGGGAGGCATCCTAATTAGATGCCTGAGCCACCTCATCTGGCTCTTCTCAACATGGAGGAGCAGCAGTTCTACTCCAAGCTCCTGGATGACCGAACTTCTCACCCTAACTCTAAGGGAGAGCCAAGCCACCCTACGGAGGAAGCTCATTTCAGCCGCTTGTACCCACGATCTTGTTCTTTCGGTCACCACCCAAAGCTCATGACCATAGGTGAGGGTAGGAACGAAGATCGACCGGTAAACAGAGAGCTTTGCCTTTCGGCTCAGCTCCCTATTCACCACGACGGATCTGTGCAGAGTCTGCATTACTGCAGATGCTGCACCGATCCGCCTGTCGATCTCTCGCTCCATCCTTCCCTCACTCGTGAACAAGACCCCGAAATACCCAATCCTGAGGTCACCGAACCGGACCCCCTCAACGCCCTGGCTGCACCTAGAAATTCTGTCCATAAAAATTATGAACAGAATCGTGACAAAGGGCAGCCCTGGCGGAGTCCAACCCTCACTGGAAATGAGTCCGACTTACTGCCGGCAATGCGGACCAAGCTCTGACACTGGTCGTACAGGGAACGGACGGCCCTTAACAGGGGGTCCGACGCCCCATACTCCCAGAGAACCCCCTACATGACTCCCCAAGGGACACGGTCGAACGCCTTCTCCAAGTCCACAAAACACATGTGGACTGGTTGGGCGAACTCCCATGCACCCTCAAGGACCCTGCTGAGGGTATAGAGCTGGTCCACAGTTTCACGGCCAGGACAAAAACCGCATTGCTCCTCCTGAATCCGAGGTTCGACTATCCGTCGGACCCTCCTCTCCAGTACCCCCGAATAGACCTTACCAGGGGGTAAGGGGGGTACACCTGAGGAGTGTGATCCCCCTGTAGTTGGAACACACTCACTTTAGTTTTCTCTTTTGTCTTGGTGGGTTTTTGTTTGCTTTTCTTGACTTGCTTTAAGTCGGTGTTAGGTTTTATTTATTTATACTAAATACAAAAAGCAACAAATGCTTTAGATGTCTTTTTGTTCACTTTTCTAATCCTTGTTGGTTTTGCAGTTTAGTCAGCAAGGCATCTGACTCCTTGACCTGCTCTTTATCAGACACATTCTTGTATTTTTCTGCGTGTTTGGTCACGTAGTACCGGTTTAAATTGTATTCCTTGAACACAGCGACGTGTGCACCACAAACTAAACACACAGCTTTTCCTTTAACTTCTGTAAATTAATATTTTGCAGTCCACGCCTTCTTACAAATCTGGCAATCTTTATTTTTTTCGCATGAGTTGATATTTTGAGGGTCTGTAGGTCCCAGGCCCATGCCACCTGCTCATAAATAAAAGACTTTCAAAATAAAAGCAGCACAGCGTGCATAGCGTATACTAGTTTTCATTTACATTTCTTGTTTGTGAGTGACTGCACCCGGGCCGAACAGGAAGGGTCTACGAGCCGGATGTGGCCCGCGGGCCATAAAATAGTAAAACATTTCCTCGCCTGTCCACAAGCGACGGTCAGCACTTCAGTGTAAGGCACAATGGGAGTCCTTCGATGAAAGTCCACCAGGTCCTGCAGAAACCGGTGACTCCTGTTCTCCCCTAATATGATGTAATGGCCGTTCTCCAATGCATCAATCATGAAATGTCTGCAGCGGTCCTCAGCTCTGAGGATCAAAGAGGATATAAGAAGAAGAATGAAAATAGTAGGACGTTGTACTGTGAATTAGTGAGAGTAAACAACAAAATAAAGCTCTTTTTAACTGTGCAAACACTCACCGGTATGAAAGAGTGTAGCCAATCCTGCTCTCACTGACTCTGATGAGGAAGTAGCCAGGAGGCTTTGGCATCAGCAGTTCCTCTGCCATCCTGCACAGATAATTAACATACAATACAAACCACAGACAAAAACCCCTTTCACAAAAGCCCTTTCATCTGTAAATGATATGGAAATTTAATGGAGCTGGAATCAGTTTGCTATTAAAGTTACTGTGAGAATTCAGCTTTAATTTTTTAGGAGGCAGTATTGCTTTGAACACAGCAAAATGCATGCATAAAGTTAATAAAGTAGAATATACTGATAAATACTGTGCATTATAGTCTTTTCAGTCAACTGAATGGAGAACACCATGTCCAGTAATAACCAACACACTGTTTATTATCCACTTTATAAAATTGGATGTGTACTAAAAGAGTGTATGTGAAGGAAGAAAAAAATAATTATAAAGAGAAATAAATATTTCCAGGGCAAAGTCCACCGCTCAAGAGGCAGCTTTATTGACATACCTGTATAATCAGTCTTCAAGACAGTAAACCTATAAAGGTTTAGTTCCTGTAAGAGATGCTGTGGTCTAGATTGGGTTGTTTGTTTTGCTTGTTTATCAGTGGTGGAAAAGTAGGACATCTCTGATTAAATCTTGTGCTTAGATGTTTAAGCATCACTTAAAGAGGAATGGGTTGACAAAAAAAAAAATCATCAACATGGTTGTCAAGAACTTCCCAAAAATGTTACTATTACTTCCTGAAAAAGTCTAGTCAGATGTTGTTCAGCCTTTCATTTTTTACTGATTTCTCCTATATTGTGGTTGTATTTTGTTCTGTTTTTTATTATGAAGCACTTAAAAAAGTCTACTTTAGATTTACATAATACAGATTCATTTACATTCTTATTTCTTTACTCTTCTTTTTAAATTTATATTGTGCATACAGCAGAGTAAAAAGAAAGTGTAAATTGCTATATCAGAGCAATTTTTTTTTCTAGAATTTACTTGAAACAATCACTGCAAGCTGGGAAACATCACTGACATCTTTACTGTATATGATTTTAAAACATGGCTCTCCACATTCCACCCTGTCTGCCTCCATGGCTACAGATGGCGAACAGTGATAGACTTTGTAAACTTACTTCCTGGAAATGATCCCATGAAACCATTCTGGAACTATTCCATTCCTGATCACAGCCTGAAGCTGGGACTCTTTGAACCAGACGAAAGCATTATGCTGCCCTTGTAACGACTGACTCCCCTCCATCCTCCTGGGAAACAGCTCATTTAATTCTCTGTTGGACTGAAATGAAATTCACATTACAGGTCTGACTCCATATATAAAATACTTGCACACAGAGTTCATACTGTACAAACATTACAGACCACATACAGATGAGCTATCAGTAAACAAATTCACTCCAAATGCACTTGGGCTCATGTGCTTCCTCTTTCAGTTACTTTTTATGTCACTGAATAGCTCCATTGTCAGGTATCGTGGGGGTGTGTTGTAATTGATCCCTGTTCCTCAGTTGAAGTTTTATACCAACAGAAACCCCATGATGAATAATATAAAGACAGTACACATAACTTAAAATGATCCTCAACTGCCACCACAATTTGTAGTTCCTCCCATGTAACAACAAACCAGTTATTCATGTCTTAAATTAGTAGTTCAAGTACACCGGTGAGTAAAGATAGTTCTGGTTTGGTAAAAAAGCAAAACAAAATCTCACTCATAGGCTCTAAGAGATTTCTGAATCAAAATGTCTCACAGCTCAGGTACTCACCTCACCTGGCAGCTCTGGGATAAAATGACAGCAGAGCTGACTCAGTGGACAACACCTGTGAGGGGGCGGAGGCAAAGCTCACATTCTAGTGTCAGATTATTTAAAAACTACTTAACATGCCCATATAAGACAAAGTATTTTGGCATAAACTGCAGATAAAAAATGCTAGTAGGCTATATTGGGATTCTTTACAAATGCAACCTTTGCAGATAGGTATCAAAATATAAATGTGTCCCGTGATAAAATTGAGTTCAAAGGTTAGGTATCACCTTTCAGAAAGCAGCCAGCCCAGGTAAAATGAAACTCAAGTCCTGTTCTATTTCGCCATTGCATAATGTTACTTTTGCTAAAGTATCAATCCATATTACAGAGGTGTGTGGATATGTAGGAGAATAGAATTAAAAAAATCTATAATTCAGTCTGTTAATTTTATTAATGTTCACCTGCTGTCCAGCTCTATTGCAGTGTCAGGTCTGTATTATACTTTCATAAAGAGGTGTAATTGAGGCTTTTTCAACCTCTGGGCTGGAATATAAAACATTTTTACTGTAAAAAAAGAAATACAGATGCGAACCTGTAACAATATGCAATGTTTGTGTTTTTTAATTTTTGTTGTTTGAGGGACTGGGTACCACAGTGGTTTAGTGGTTGGCACTGTCTCTTCACTTTGCTACTCTAACTCTGCCTAAATCCCCCCCAGGTGCTCTGACTTCCTCCCACAGTCCAAGGGTTAGGGGTCATGGTTAGTATGTCAAGTGCTCCTCATGGTGCTAATCAAAAACCCATCTTTTTTAATCATAAAAATTGTAGGTTTTACTATGTCTACCGCGTGCCTGCCTTGTAAATGGGGCTGTCTGCCGAAAAACATTAACGTACATCAGAGACATGCTACTTCAACGGATCTCTGTGAGTTCAGCGAGCGTGCGAGGTGTCACGTTACAGCTACCGGACTACATTCGAATGGGTTCCTCTGAAATCGGTCGCTCGGGAACGAGAAGAGGAAGCGAAATAAAGGCGGAGGTGACTGCGCCTCAGGAATCCCCTTGTCATCTAGGATTATGGGGAATGTCCGGTCTCTGAGGAACAAAGTGGACGAACTCTAGGGATCTGTCGGCTTCGGAGCCTCTCTACATCTGGACCGAAAGACTGAGGGGTAAAGAGAGCCTTCCGTGGCTAAACTATGGTCAAAACAGCCTCCGTCTAAATTTCGGTGAGCCAAAAGGGGGGTAATTACGGTTAAACACGGCCTCTCGGAAGAAACATTGGAGTGTTTTCTCTGTTTCTTTTGTGAACGTAAGTCCTACATCGGTTTGCATTAAACTTTCCCCCAAAAGTTCAACCTTTTGTAAGCAAATATAAAAATGTGCTATAAACGCAGTGTCATAAATTACACACACACACACACACACAAATATATTTTAATGGACTTTGACCTCTTAAAAACTGTTTTCTTACTAGATAAGGTCAAAGCTGTCATGACAACTTCTTACCAATGCCCTTTTCTATCACTGTAAAAAGTTCAGTAACATTTTTCTATAGAATATTTGAGAAATGACACATCGAAATAGCCTCCAAGACCAAAAATGACACAAACACAATTTGCTGAACTCTGACCTATCACCAAACTAATTCATTCATAGGTTAAGTCACAATTATCATGGCATCTCTTTCCCAATGCCTTAGACTCTTACTGACAGAAATTTGGTAGGATTTTACTGTATAGTAGTAATATATATCACATAGCAGTAAGTAGTAAAACTGTATAGTAGTTATAGTGGTAAAACTGAGCAGCTGTGTGTTAAAAGGGGCATCAGCAGTTACATTGTCTGAGGAAACTGTCCTACTTCCATGAACGCAAAACTATTATGACCTTATTCCATTGCGCTTTTATTGAATCAATTTTATCTTTCTCTTCAGTGCCATGGTTTGGAAGTCTCTCTTCAAAAAACAGAAATTCATAATCAGGTAGTGAAATGGTCAAGTAAGCTGATTGGTGAGCCCCAGCTGAACCTGGCATTTCTGTATGCAAGACAGTCACAGTGGATAGCCAATACCATTTTATATGAGAACCTGCAACCTTTGCACAATGAGTTTAAGCTTCTGCCTTCCGAACAGAGGTTTGTGGTTCCAACAAGTAAAAAACAAGTCTTTTGCTCATTGCCTTATAATAGCTCTGTTCCAGCTGCTGTCACACTAACAAACAAGCTGTAGAAAAACTGCACAGAATTGCCCAAGATCTCTTTGAAGCCTGTTTTTATTATGTATTTTTCAAAGTTTTTAGACTGTTTTTATTTTAGGGTTTGGTTATGTAGTTAAGTGTTTTAATTGGTATTTATGATATATATTAATATTTTGATTAGCACTGGAGCACTTTTATGTATGTTTTTGATATATCTTCTATCATTACGTCCTCTGTTCTTTTGTAATGTTTTTATCCTGTATTATGTCCAACATGAATGTTGATTCCAGTGTCTGAAACTGTCAGTGGACTTTCATACTTTTAAACTACCTACAAGTACAAATAAAGTAACCTGAACCTGAATTTAGTTGATTTCCACTAATACAGTCATTGTCCAAATGAAAAAGAATTAAACCAGGGTCAAAGTTTTGACTTTCTACTTTCTACTCACATTAAAAAATATCTTACATGTATTTTCTGCATTGATTAGTAACTGAGAGCTGGTGGGCATTAGACCTATCCATCTCTAAAGAGCTCTGGGTTGTACAGGCAGTGCTGCCCTAGAAGGCAGAAACAGGAAACTGCCAGTTTAGGAAGTCTAAGTCAGAAAATGGATATATTGACACTGTGCTGTAACTGGTTGGTTGGGTGCAGTCAGGTGATCAGAACGGTAAGTGGCTTGTTCTGTGTTGAAACCTCTCCCCCTTTACTGATAACTAGTCAAAATCAAATAAAAACATAAAAAAGATGCACATAAAATAATTTGACTAAACATTTTTTTTAAGAATCTCATTTTTAATAAATCATCAAAAGTACACATATCTACAAAAGGTGTAGATCAATAAGATTTATGAAGTACAATCATTTTAGATCTTATTTACAACTGCTGAATTACTTAATTTATTCCCCATGAAATTAGCGGCAAAAATCTAAATTTAGTTTGGGAATGCTGACATAGAACTAGCAAATTTATAACTGACAGAAATTTCAAATGACTCCAATCAGAAGAGAAAACTGAGCTTATTTTACACAACAAATTTAAGTCGAACACAAGTCTAAAAACCTGCATTTTTAAATCAAGCCATGAACTGACTTAATCTTTGAGAGCCAGTCAAACAGAAGCTGTCCAACCACATCAAACACATCAACAACGATGATTTAAATCCACAGGTTAACATCTATGCTGTTACACATTCAGTTCAATGAAATTCAAGCACCGCTAGAAATGATTTGCTCTTACTGTAAAATAAAGATGATTTTTGTCAGCTTTCAGCTCATTTCCTATTTTTTCTGTTTAAACAGTTTAACAGAGCAAAAACTATTAAATTTGGAGTGACAGCAGAAAATATAACAGCAAGGATCCTTTGCACATTTTCTAATCTCAAATAAAGCTTGTCAAGTCAAATGTGCAAAGCTCTTTGAGGTTTTCTATACACCCAGAATGCATAGTTTAGATGGCCATGGTATTGGACCAAAACAAGACATGAGGCTATCCGGAGAGATATTCAAAGAAACAAAGACAGTACATGTGGGATGAGTGCATCTGAGGTTTCCAAAAGCCTCATTCAGGATACAAATCCACAAAAAGCTAGAAAAAGTGAAATATCAATAATAGGACTGCTGGGAATGAGAATGAAAAAGCATATCGAAATCATTTTCCTTCCATATATTTGCCTTATACTGATTAAATAGATGAGGTTTCAGTGCTCTGATATTTTAGGAAGCCCATACAGGGTATATGGCAAACTTGAGCATGAATATTCTTTGCTTTCAGTTAAGACTTGCAACAAACACAGTCAACAAATGTTAAGAACTTTTTTTCTTTTCTTTTTTTACAGAAAGAACAAAGGAAAAGTGCATTATCAATAAGAACATTAAAGGTCATTTTGGTGCTATGTTTTTGCTTCACTCTATAAATACTGCTACAGCACAGCCCCTATCCAAGGCCCAGAAAACAGTTGTGTGCATGCTCCCCCATTGGAACTAACAACTGGAAGAAGAATGAATGCATAAACAATGATTTCATCACAGCTGTAACTCCTTCCGTGCCACTGATGTGTAGCTGTATTGCCTCCAGGTGTTAGAAGTAGGTACTGCTAGTTCATCTCATGCAGTGCATCAACTAACCGTCTACATTACACCAATATCTTTTTATCATCCATAAAAACTGCAATACCTAAATTGATGAGGCCAGTAGCTACAAATAGGAATGTGCCCTTAAACCAGTATGATATGTCAAGAACCAGTCCTACTGTAACCGTGTGAATACTTAAGACAGACAAAAATCTGAGTCCCACATTGACATTACATTGCACATTGAGGTGTTTACCAGAGGAATGGAATGTTTTTCAGCCTAAGAAATCAACAGGAAGACACTTGAAGAAAATGTGGACAGAGAAACTGAAGCTGAATGTTGATATGAGTAAAAAGCACTGGCACTACTGTTTCATGCGAGATCATAACTGATATATATTTACTTGTTGCATTTACCTTCTGTGGATATGTAAAAGTCTAGACCACCCAGAGAGCACGCATGTGGAATAATTGTTCAAATAAAAAAAACAGAAATCAGCTGGAATTGTGCTCTTAGAATGGAAAAATAGGTTGCATTATTTGATAGGTAAAGTATATTCAAAATAAGGAAGTAAACAGAGCCGTCAAACCTATTCTGACAGTATTGTTAGGGCTGTTTTTGTTGATCAGGATCAAACCAAAAAAAAACAACCAAAAAATAAAAGAAATAGAATATACCAAGTGGGACTGGTGAAAGAAACCAGAAAAGCATCAGGCATTATTTTAAATGGTAAAGATCTGATTGCTTCTAGAGGCAGTCTTTAAAAGTCAATAAAATCTAAGATATAAAGTTGAAACTGTCAATCTAATTGAGCAACTGTGAAAAAAAAATCAGATTTACCATGTAACAGAGGCCACAGTAGTTAGATTCACAAGTGTCAAGGGAAGACTGGTGAACCGAGGGAGCAATAAACTTTTGTTTTTCCTACTCGATGACCAGAGGACAATAGGAAACAGAAGGAGGAAGACCAGTGAAGGAAGATAAAAGAGAGAGATCAAAGTGTGCTCTGTCCAGTTCTGTCCAGTGGGGGACACAGTTAAGGCATTGGTGGATGCCAAAGCTCCCGTCTCCTCACAGGAGTGTGCATCTGAAGAAGCTGCTCTTCTTGGGCTGTTCTGTAATCTTTACTCCTTGACTGCTGCCCTGAGGGTTGTTGCCCTCCTAAAATACACACAGATGAGAAAGCACATACAAGAAATTAGAACAGCAAAATATCCAGCCCATGACAAAACATAGCATCCAACAGTTGATTACAATTGGGTTTCCACTCTTCTATGTTCTTACCAGCTTCTTGTCCATTTTTGCTTTGATGTCTCTGGCGAGGGTTAAGAAGGCCTGCAGATAAAACCAGGTTAACAAATAAAGTGACATATTAATTAGACACATTTAAACACATTAATAGCAGTACTCTGGGTGGGACCAATGGTTTTGGACAAGGATGACTGTTTTTTAAAGACTTTAAAACCAAAAGGTGCTATAGTCTCCCTTTGTGCATTGCGTACTGTTGCATTTACGACTGTTGTATTTTATAAAGTCATCTTCTAGCAGTTCAACAGTTAATTGATTGTTGGACATCATTTCATAGCAAGAGCGTAAATAAGTGCATTTTTACAAAATGTCGGACTTTTCCCTTAAGCTTTACAATTCTTCCTGGATGTAAAACTCATCTGTGGTGAGTTAATCTAAGAGAATAAGAGTATTACATAGTAAAGTACTGACAATCCACAGTGCCCTAAAAAGGTACAAGGTTGGCTACTTCTGGAAAGGATTTTTAAAAATGAATGATAAAAAACAGCAAATGTTATAACTCACATTCTCCACATTGATGTTTGCCTTTGCACTGGTCTCCATGAATTTGATACCATACTCCAGTGCCAGCTGACAGCAGAAGAAAAGAGATACAGTAAGTGTCACTACCCAGGAATGATAAGCTAAAGTTATAAATAAAGTCCCAAATAGAGTGAGTGGTCATGTATTGTACTTTTTTGTGTAATATTTTTTCAGTTTCTCATTAAATGCATTGTCATATGTATCACCTTCTCTCCTCTGTCTTTGGACACCTGTCGTTTGTCATTGACATCACATTTGTTCCCAAGGACCATCCTTTCCACATCTGCTGAAGCATGCTGTGAAAGGAACATCAGCAATATGAACGCACAAGAAATTAATCAACCATCAAGTGTGTTTACAATTGTATAGTTGCGTTCAAAATAATTGCAGTGTTTTTTAAAACGTGAGTAAAGCTCAAAATCCTTATAATTTCTATTTCCATTCATAATGGGAACACTGCACATTATATTTTACATCAAAACATGAAGAAAAATCTATCAATATTTTGAAACTTTACAGAAAATGAAGGAAAAAATGATATTGGGCTGTTCAAAAAAATAGCAGTGTCTGCATTTTTCATTACAAACTCAAATATTTACTCAATAAACTAAACAAAAACGTTAAGATTTAGCATTCCTGTGAATCACTAAACTAATATTTAGTTGTATAATCACTGTTTTTGCTGTTTTTGTAACTGCTTCACATCTGTGCTGCATGGAGTCGACCAACTTCTGGCACCTGTAAACAGGTATTCCAGCCCAGGATGATTTGACAACCTTCCACAATTCCTCTGCATTTCTTGGTTTTGCCTCAAAAACAGCATTTTTGATGTCACCCCACAAGTTTTCTATTGGATTAAGGTGGTTGTTGGTCTGGAACCAAGATGCTGCTCGCTAACTTGTGTGTTTGGGGTCGTTTTCTTGTTGAAACACCCATTTCAAGGGCATTTCCTCTTCAGCACAAGGCAGAATGACCTCTTCAAGTATTTTGATATAAGCAAATTGATGCATGATCCCTGGTATGTGATAAATAGGCCCGACACCATAGTAAGAGAAACAACCCCATATCATGATGCTTACACCCCCATGCTTCACGGTCTTCAGAGTGCACTGTGGCTTGAATTCAGTGTTTAGGGGTCATCTGACAAACTGTCTGTGGCCCTTGGACCCAAAAGGAGCAATCTTACTTTCATCAGTCCACAAAATGTTTCTCCATTTCTCTTTAGGCCAGTCGATATGTTCTTTGGCAAATGGTATCCCCCTCAGCACATGTCTTTTTTTAACAGTGGGACTCTGCGGGGGCTTCTTGCCGATAGATTAGCCTCACACAAGCATCTTCTAATTATCAGAGTACTCACAGGTAACTTCAGACCGTCTTTGATCTCCCTGGAGCTGATCATTGGCTGAGTCTTTGCCATTCTGGCTATCATTCGATCCATTCGAATGGTAGTCTTTCATTTTCTTCCACGTCTCTCTGGTTTTGCTTTCCATTTTAAAACACTGGAGATCATTTTAGGTTAGCAGCCTATCATTTTCTGCACTTTTTTATGTTTTCCCCTCTCCAATCAACGTTTTAATTAAAGCACGCTGTTCTTCTGAACAATGTCTGGAACGACCCATCTTCCTCAGGTTTTCAGAGAGAATTGCATGTACAACATGTGCTGGCTTCATCCTTAAATAAGGGCCACCTGAATGACACCTGTTTCTTCACATAATGAATGACCTCACTGATTGAACTCCACACTGCTATTATTTTGAACACGCCCCTTTCAATTAATTATTCAATTACACAGACTCAGGAGCATGCATATCATGAATGTTGGGTCTGTTGGTTTCTCTGTTTCTACTACACCTACTGGTAAATTATTTGCCATGTAATAATATAATTTCTACCCAAAACAGTGATTGATCTGGTTAGTCATGTTGGACTGCTATTATTTTGAACACAACTGTATGTGTATGCCATATTTATAATACTATAAGCGCTTTACTTTTTCACCAGACAACTCTCTCCAGCTGAAAACTGAAGTTACAATATTTATCCTTGCTGTCTTTAAAGGCATTAAACTTCTTTTAAAAACAAGTCATCTTAACACAGAACAGAACATTTCTATTCTGTGTTTTGTTCACAATTAGTTTGTATGTTGATGTTACTGTGTGATTTTGGTGTTAAAAATGACAACATTATAAATAACGACATCAAAATAAACAATCCAAGCAGGGGTGGACGGGAAACTCTGGTGTTTGCAATGTAAAAATATTGCTGAGATGTCAAATGTAATCAGTCCTTGCTGTAAATAGCTGTCTGATACCAAGGTAAAGCTGTGAAGATATTCAAAATACAGCATACTTTTATACAAATGTTAATTTTATTTATTTTTTAAAATTATTTTGGTATTTGTTTTCAAGTTGGTCTTCTTTTAGGTGACTAAAATGTGTTTTGCTTCTGTCCCCACCCACAGGTATTTATTGCTTAGCTCTCTAGAACATTACTCCTGTAACAGGGCTGACATGCGTAATCAAGCCAAGCCAAGCCAAGCCAAGCCAAGCCAAGCCTAGACTCTCCAGCATGTGTATGAAAGAGAAATTTCGAAAAGACCTTTGTAAAAGAGCCTGTGTATCTGCAAAAAATAATGCCGTGGGGAGAAGGCTTTGCCCACCAGTCTATTTTTTTCTTTCTCTGCTAATCAACACTTTCAGGTTATACTGTTGTAAATGACTTGGCATATTGAAGTGTTTCCACAGATGCACCTTACAGTTTGACAGTGTTGGAATTATGACAGTGGCAGTTTTTGTACAATCCACTAATCCTTGTACATATTTGTTGAAACTATTAGGAAATATCAAAAAGTGCATTCCATGCCGTAGATCCAAAAGTCATTAGGATTGACTGTATGGTCACTCATATGTTTTCGTTTTTCTGAAGCAGTAAGCTTGACTGACAATGCTAACCACAGTGCAACTCTCTGAGTTGAACTTGTTCCCACTACTTCCATTTCCGCTCATGCAAGGATGCAGACATAATTTAGCAATTTTTATGGTCATTGTTTGGGTCACAGGGTGTACCACACTGAGGAAGTAACACACCAGAAGTCCTGCGCTGACTGATTTGGGAAAAATTACACTTACTCCTGCTACTTTATTTTCTTATAGGTTCTGAAACAAAGACCTAGGTTTGTCCCCATGAAGAAGCAACCAGTTTATATTGGAGGTGATGGTCTGGAACTCCGAGACTACCAGCTAGACAGTTTAAACTGGATGGCTCACTCCTGGTGCAAGTATGATTCAAGGAATGCTTAGATTCTCAGCTTGTATTGCCATGAAAGTTTATTTTGTATTTTTAGGTAAACAAAAAAATACACAAGTTATTTCTGGAGCTGCATAAAGGCATAGTAGCACTAAATATACATAATGCAATATGTGCCATAAATATAGGATGCTCCATTACCCAACAGTAGGAGAACCATAATCTGAGCTTTTTGTGTTGTTCTGTTCTACTCTGTCTTCATTTGTAGGGGCAACAGTTGCATCCTTGCTGATGAGATGGGTTTAGGAAAGACCATCCAAACTATCTGCTTTCTCAGCTACCTGTTTAATGAGCACCAGCTGTATGGGCCCTTCTTGCTCGTTGTGCCTCTCTCTACACTAACCTCCTGGCAGAGAGAAATCCAGCTCTGGGCCCCTCAAATGAATGTTGTGGTCTACCTCGGAGACATAAGCAGCAGGAACATGGTAAACATACTAACAGCTGTGGTTCTATTTATCTAGAATTTTAGTCTAATTAGCAGAGTTTTAGAGATGTGAGCCAAAAATATATCACTTGAGATAACAGATATCTTGTTGTGATCAATTGCATGTAAGAACAAGGGATGGTACTTGATTTCTGCATTTTCAAATAGTCATTCAGTAAAAAAAAAAAAAAAGTTATGCAACTATTGCCTTGTATAAAAAAACATTTATTCTCCTTTGTTTTTAACTAATGCCCACTCTATAGTACAATGCCAGTATATGTATGTGGCACATTTTTTTTAAACAAGGTTAAACTAGTTTGAACTAGTATAGCTATTGGTACAGCACTTTGTGATCAACTTAATGCCTCTGTACAACTTCGAGAGACATGCAGAGGCTACTACATTAAGGGTTAGGGTAAAAAAAAAAATATCGAAGTGACTATAGACTAGTGCCAGGAACTGTTTCTTTGTACTGTGCATAATAAAGGCTCTATTGGACACAAGGCTACAGACGGCAGGTGTAGTGCAGAGAGTAAAAAAATTACTATGTGAAATTGATTTGTGGATGCTCATAACTGGCTTATGGTTTCTATCAGCAGTTGCTGTTTGTGTACTTCTTGGCATGATGAGCACCACAAGTTGAGTGACATTGAGTTCCATTAGGTTTTAGAGAAGGCATAAGTCTCTATAATTGATATATTTTAAAACTCTGCCACTCACAATAAAACAATTTTGTGTGTTGTGGCCTCATATTTTGAAAGTCTGAGGAATTACCCGTATGAGCTTGTCAAAGTTTGATTGACGTAAACTTTCAGTTATGTGAGAATGAGGTATGTGCAGACAGGCGCCACATGTCCGTTCATTTCAAATGGTAGATTAACATTACTTCGAACTCAAGTGACCCGGTCAAAGTTTGATTTACATGTGTACTGGCAGTTGTTTAGGTATAAGAAATAACTGCAGATAGACAAAGAGAAATACCAGTTCATTTTAATGGAGAGAGGGATCAAAGGTCTTGATTAGACAAACAATTGAGTTTTTGTTTGATCTCTCTACAACATTCCTATAGGTTGTGGTGGCTGTTGTAGTGCTTCTAGGTGGCAATAGCAAGCACATTTTGGCACTTGGATTAATTTTTGCATTTAATTTTTTTTTTGCCAATTTAGGTTTGAAGTAAGAAGTAGGAAACAAAACAATGACAATTGAGTCCTTGACCTCCCGGCAAGGATGCCTCTCTTATGGGCTCAGTCTCTAATAAATGGATGCATTACAGCTAAGAAAATAATTGTGTTTTTGATTTGGAGGTAACCTTTTGTTATATGTGTATGCAAGCAACAAATGCTTCTGTTTATTAACATTTGTCCTAACATTTTTTTATGTTTCTTTTTCTCTTGTGTGTGATTTGATAGATTAGGACACATGAGTGGATGCATGTTCATAGCAAGAGAATGAAATTTAATATCCTCCTTACAACATACGAGATTCTTCTCAAAGACAAGGTCAGCAGCTACTTTTTACATGGATCACTGTTGTGCTGTTGTTTTTGATTTAATGTCTTTCAATAATGATACATGAAATGGTAATGATCAATTCTATAGCTGTTCCATAAAAAGTAAAACATGTAAAACTTGTAACAAATATGTGTGTCTCCAGTCATTTTTGGGCAGTATTAACTGGGCTTTTATTGGTGTGGATGAAGCGCATCGACTGAAGAACGACGACTCCCTCCTCTACAAGACCATGATTGACTTCAAGTCCAATCATAGGCTTCTAATCACTGGAACACCACTGCAAAACTCCCTTAAAGAGCTTTGGTCCCTGCTGCACTTCATTATGCCTGAGAAGTAAGCTTTATTAATGGCTATGATTGAAGAACAGCTTCAGCTTCAGTGAAATGAGTATAATAAGTTCTCAATGTTTTACAAGTTCTGCTTATCGATGCCGGTTTTTAACCAGTCTTGATTCAGATTCTTTCTGGAGAGAAGTCAGAACAGATTACATAAATTCAGTTAGCCTGTCATGTAAACTGGTTCAACTTCCAGATGCCAGTGAAGCTGCACAAAGAAATTTTTGTTAGTTATGGTTTGAAAATCCACATGAAGCACCACCATACAGCACTTTAAACAAATTAAAACTATTCAAAAACAAGATCAGTTACTTTAAAAACAGGTTTACCTGGTGGTTAGTCCCATTATTTTCTTCTTTAAGAATAGTGAAAAGGGAAAATCAGGAGCTTATAGCAAGTGTTTGTTTATTTATTTATTTTCCTTTTATTTTTATTCCATGTTGTGTGGTTATGATTATGGTAATGTTAATGTTTATTCAAAAACTCAAAATTACTAAAAAAAAATATATGAATATCAAAATCTTATTTCAAACAAAGGAAGTATTTGTAAATATTGCTCCTGATTATAATTAGTATTTATTTTTACAATCGTACAGAATTTAAGTTAATACCACTGTGTTGCAGGGCTAGCAAAATATCAAAAATGCATATAAATTTAAGCAGTAGAACCAAGGCTGTTTTAATATTTTTCTGCCTTTCCTCAAATGTTTCTCTATTTAAGTACTGGATTTGGGGTAACTTGCAGTTAAAGGATATAGTGTTCAGTGATGTTTTGTTTTACCACTGACTATATAAGATATTCACGCCTTTTAAAAAGAAAAAAAGGGTGAAACTTAATCTGTTTTTGCCCACCTGTATCTCTTCCAATCAGTTGATAGATGGGAGCAGCTGTAACTCAAGAGGTAAAAGTGAGCCATATATTAATCAGAACATCAGTGGTTTGATCCCTGACTCCTCAAGTCTGTGGTCAAAATATCCTTGGACAATACTCTAAACCCCAGATTTCTCCTGATGGGTGCTCTATCAGTATTTGAATGTCTGACAATGAGCTCCTGATGGTTGACACCATGTAAAGAAGTCACATGCCGTTAGTGTATAAATAGGGTGAATGCTATTCAAAAGATTAGAAAAGTGCCATATATATGCAGTCTATTAATAATATCACCCCACTAATGTGTATTGTATGTCTTGTTTATCAAGATTTCACTCTTGGGAACTGTTTGAGGATGAGCATGGTAAAGGCAGGGACTCAGGTTACACTAGTCTGCACAAGGAGCTGGAACCTTTTCTTTTGCGCCGAGTCAAGAAGGATGTGGAGAAATCTCTTCCTGCCAAAGTAGAGCAGATCCTCCGAGTGGAAATGAGTGCTATCCAGAAACAGTATTACAAGTAAGTTCCTTATGCTACCTTTTTAAAATAAAAAAAAATTGTATGTATTTAATTCTCATCATTTCCCACATTCAAAGCAACAATATTTAACTTTTCCACCTTAAAATAGTAGTTTCAAAATCATTTTAATGTAAGGGTGTGGTGTAACAGGTTGCCTGGGCTCTCTGCCTCAGCCACTCAGCCCACCTGTAGCTTGTTACTGCACTATGTAACTTTGAGCTTGGGCCATGGTTTTGAAATAGAAACTTAACGATGCCATCTTTATGTCTCACAAAACAGCTACTTTGTTGAAACTATATTTAATGGAGAAAATGCCCTCTAGTTTCCCTCTGATGTCTTATGACTGCTCTACCTCAATTCTGTGATTCATGGAGGTTCCTGAAAGCATCAAGGCTTCGTAGCTGCAGCTACTTTATGCAGCAGTGTTGCCTTTCTCTTGCCTTGCTGGCAGGAGTTTTCTCAGACTGGTGTTTGTTGTTGGTGACAGCCACGCTAAAGAAAAGGCTACAAACAGACTCAAAACTGGACTTATTACTGTTCCACAGTAATGTGTTGTAGCTCTTACTGGATGTTTGGCTGTCAGAAATTATGTCTGCTTGCCAGTTTTAGAAGCCAAATCTGCCTGTTTTGACAGAGGTTTAGCTGGTAAAATGTTATAACCGGGTGTCTCTTTAGTTCAGGTTGTGTTAGCATGGTGTGCTGAGCTGTGGAGCTGTGTCCACTGAAATACTATTGCTGTTCTGAGTTGTGTGCGGGGCTTGTTCAAACTTTGACATGAGGAAAAGTACATGTAACATTGTGGTGGCGCTAAATTGCATGGAAATGAATTTCTACATAGTGGGGCACACAAGGGAACCTCAAAGAACTGAGCTGACTAGCCAGAAGTAATGTAGAAAACTTTTCATTTTTTATCATGAAGTAATACATGATAAAAACATCTTTTTTGTGTACATTTATCACTGGTTCAAACAAAAAACAACTAAGCAAAATGCAGCAGGTGTAGTGTTGTTGTATTGCAAGTAAGAAGATGAAATTTGGACCAAAAAAAAAACAATAAATATTTAAACCAAGAAGTCTAAACCTAAGACCTTAAACCTTCTGTCATAAACATCCTTGCAAATGCCCTGCAACTTTTGTGTCATACAGAGGGGACATTACTTTACTCCAGCTTTACTTCGACATTAAAGTATTATCAAGAGAAAGGTGCAGTGAAAGCAGTTTTTGTGCTTATGTGTCTTCTGTTTGTGATCAGATGGATCCTGACCAGGAACTATAAAGCCCTGAGTAAGGGTACCAAAGGAAGCACATCAGGCTTTCTGAACATCATGATGGAGCTGAAGAAGTGTTGCAACCACTGTTACCTTATCAGGCCTCCAGAGGATGAGTTTCTCAACAAAGCTGAGGCCTTACAGGTCTGTATATTTCAAAGCCTTTTTAATTTTTCCCCTTTACTCCAAAATGCTTTGAAAAAGGGAAAAAACAACCACATTAAAGCAGCAAGCTGCATTGAATGGGCACTCGCACCCTGACACCCATCAGGGATGGCTGTAGTCGCCCATACAACTCCCCTATACAGAGGGTATTGTGCGAACAAAATTCAATGTACATTAAAGCTGCAAGCAGCGTTGGTAGGGTCTTTCCACCGTACCTCTGTTGCATGAGGAATAATAATCCTTAAACATTCAAATAGTGTCCATATTATAATGTCTATGTGCTCACTTTTGATGTGCCATCACTACATCGTCCTACCTACATCGAGAAATCATAAATGTTGCAGGTTCAAAATATATATATATTAGGGCTGGGACTTTATTGCGTTAATTACGATTAATCAGTTACAGAAAAAGTAATGCAAAAAAAAAAAAAACGCATTTAATCGCAATTTATTTGTGCACTCCAAACAGCGCGGAACGTTTCTTTCCCAGAGTAGCTCAGTCTTTAGGGGCGGGCATCCCAAGTGCGGAAGCTTCATTCTCCATGCGAGTTCAACTCCGACTCCGATCATTTGCTGGAAGTCTGGATGTGTGCACAGATTGTCCAAGAAAGAATTTGCCTACCCGGAGCTCTTCCAATCTCCGCTACCACCTCAATGCCAAACGTGTTGCAGCTAACACAGACAACAAAATGACAAAAAAGTTGCTTCTCGTGTCAAATATTGATATGCTATTAAATGAGATTAATTAATTGCAAAGCCTCTAATTAATTAGATTTATTTTTTATTCGAGTCCCACCACTAATTTATATATATATACACATACACACCCACACACATATACATATATGTACATACATATGCACAAAGTTACGCATATACACACAAACACATTACAAGTACAGATGATTCGTTAAAACAGAGGTTTACACAGATGAAAAGAATACAAATTGACAATAGTAGGAAGGTAATAATAAGAAAAATAAACAAAACAAAAAAACTGGACATGAGCCCATCACGTCCTGTGTGATGAGTGAAATTGCAGAAATTTTCCCTATTTGTCATTATACCTCTGTACCTCATTCATCAGACTGTAAGATATTTTCTCAAATGCTGCCACCTTATCCAGTTCCGAGACCAGTTCCTGAAATAATGGGCCCACGACATCTTTCCACTTTCTCATTATTATCTGTTTGCCAATTATGATGCTTGTCTGGACCCAGTTAGCTAAAGGTTTTACCATGTGGTTGATGTCTTTAGGGTTCCCTAGTATGTATAGTTCACGACAGAGTTTGTATTCTATCTCTGCCTATCTCTGAGATATAATTATGAATCCTGGTCCAGAAAGCCTGTACCTTTGAGCATGACCACAGTGCATGTACTAGATCCCCTACCACCCTGCTACATCTCCAACATTCTGGGGTGTCTTTCAGCCCTAATCTAAATAACCTGCTAGGGTACCAGTAATATCGGTGGAGAATTCTGAACTGTATTAGTCTTATTTTGATGTCTCTAGAGACATGTTTAGTTATGCCAACAATTTTAACCCAATCTTGTTCTTCGATAAAAGTGTCCAAATCTTTTTCCCACGTTGCTTTCAGGGCTGTGGTGTTATTATGGCCAGAATTATTTATACGCATAGAATAATAGTGGGAAGCCTCATGTGCTGCCTCTGCAGTGCGTAAAATCTCTTTCAAAAGGTCCGGGCCCTGGGGAGAGGCCTGTGGAGACTTAAGTATGTCTCCTTCATATAACTGACCCAGGGTATGGATCCCTTTATTCACCCACTCTTTCCATATTACTGGGGATTTGCCAAGTAGGAGTTTAGGATTGTCCCATAATCCGTAAGACTCGCTTAAACATGGGTTTATTTTAGTAATACAGGCCAATTTCCTCCAGATTTCCTGTAGATTAGAAATGATGGGATGGGATCAAGCATTTGGTGGCATTCTGGCGGACAAGAACAACAATGGGGGAAATGAGGTGCAGAGTGATTGTTCTATTGTGTACCATGGGGGAGCTCTTTCTGGGGGAACCGAGACTGACCGAGTCTGTGTGTGCGTTCAATAAACCAACCCCGCGATGGTGTAGTTACATCCAACATTTCAGGCAAAGCTTTCTCCAAGAATGCAATTGTATCCCCAGCCTCACAGCCCTCAGGGAAGCCGACAAAGCGCAGATTATTACACCTGCTTCTGTCTTCCATGTTGTCCACCTTTTCGCGAAGAGCTTCAAGTTCGGATTTTGTGGCGGGTGAGTTAGCCTTTCGCTTGGCTTCAGCGTCCTCCAGGAAGCTCAGTCTCCCTTCCACGTCGCCAATTCTTGTCATGAGTGTTGTTAGTTTCTAGCATTACTTATATTTATCTCAGAAGATTATCCCCATAGGTTTTTTAAAGAGTACAAGGCTTTTCTCTGAGTTACTTTAACTGCATGCACACTTTGCTAATGTAGCTAATTTGTTAATGCAACATATAGGGTACTAGCCGCAACTCACTGGAATATGAATTGTTCACAGTTCTAAGCAGTTCAACGCAGTTCCACTCGAAGTCACGGCTTCTCAAGTGTATTTCAGTCGTCAGTGTTCAATTTCTGTACAAAACTTCTTAGTTTAAAATCCCTTTTTTATCAACTTCAGATCTGTTTTTTCCCCTAACATCCACACGAACTGCACAGCAACCGAAGGGAAAACAAAGATAGTTATCAGAGTAAGAGGATCACTCCTAGGCTTCCACGCACTTGGCAGAGTGTAACGACCTACCAACCCCACATGAAGGGACAGTAACACATAGCAACCTGGAGTTCAACTAAGAGAGTTTAACTTAGAGAGTGATGCTCTACTACCACCTTGTGGCCAAACTAGGATTCATGTTTACTTCAAAGGAAGCAAATACCCCGAGGGCATTACCTCTGATGCAAACTGCTCCAAAATATATCTTACCGTAACTCTGCGTTTTTCGTAGATGTCACTCCAGACTTCAGCCTTCAAACGTTAAATACTCCACAGATGTTTAACCCAATTTCATTATCTTCCTCGCCATCATTGTCTCTCGCTTCAGAAAAGTCACCTGTTTTTTGTTTTTTTTAACATATCTTATCAGCCGATCTTACGTATAGCATAAGTAAATACCACACCTTAACGAGCAGTGATGGTGCTGATTGAAAGTTCTATATATTTGCTTCCTTCGAAATAAACACAAGTCTTAGTTTGGCCACAAGGTAGTAGTAGAGCATCACTTGTAAGCGAAGAGCATCACTTTTAAGGAGGGAAAAAAGTAAGGAAAACATTTTAGAAAACCTGCTCAAAAAAACCACAAACTTTATCAAATCTTACACAACTTATGGTATTCTAGTGGGAAATTTTGTTATCTCTCCATGGGCATAGGTTTGAAAACCATCAGACATATACTTTAGAGTTTAGGGGCCTCAGTTTGACACAAGTCCCTTTTTTCCCATTGACTTTAATGGGAGGACACAGAGAAAGTAGTTTTTCACCTCCAACTTAGAGGGCTTCTAAAATCAAAACAATTCAAGTAATGACAAAGTTACACAGACATTTTGATCAGCACTGTGTCCTCAGTCATATTTTTGTTCAAAGTGACATTTTGGGTGTCAGTTGTATTTTCAAATGCAAATTGCTGAGTTCTAGTGAATCAAGTTAATCCATGTACTAAATCAAAGTCCCCTCTATTCAACAATCACTTGACATTGATTAAAAATGTAAACATATTCAAGAAAAAAACCGTGTTCCCTTATGCATTTCCTAGCACGGATGACGCCAGCTTTCACCGCTGTAACCTGTGACGTTGCCAAGTTGGTTGGTAGCGCAGAAGTTACAGAGTTAGCAGTGACGATCCATGACAGAAAGTGAAAGATGGAGCCACAGTGACAAAAGAGAGTTCACTACTGTATTGATCCTGGTTGTACTAATGACTTTTACAGGGTGAAAGCCACAGACTGTATAAAAGAGAAAAAAGCTAAGGGCAAAAAGACAATTTTCATAAAAACTACCGCTGGAGCGGAAGGCTGTACTGCCACTGCGCTTGCTACCAGCAATAAAAAGAGCAAATCTTCCGATGGGTGTGGACTCCAGGGCTTGCAGTAAACATTTTATGGAGGACAGTTATGTAGAAATGAAGACATTTTAGTCAGACAAACTTATTTTTCGCCATACCAACACACTCCAGCCTGAAGATGCGCCCTCTGTTTTTATTTATTTTTTTTTTTCAATTATAATTTTTATTATTTCCTTCAGACAAACATGAGCACAGTCCAATATGTCCACAGGTGGCATATCACTGAAATTTAAACAAAGAGCTGATAGGCAAAAATCTGAAACTAAAAATGACTGCAGATAGCAGATACAGATGAGCAGCTAGTGTAGCAGAAGTCACAGGGGCTACCTTGATATTAAAAATACAGGTTGCTGCACAAACAGAAACAAAAAAACAACTTAAACAAGAATACAGTGACTTACTTGAATATCCACCTATCCAGTATACGCATACTGTATACCCATGTGCAAATTACGCATATTACTTAAAAATACCTATACCGTATACATGCATGTAAACAAAAATAATTAACCCAGTAGATGCTTGGCCTGAAAGGAAATCATTTCCCCCCCCCACCCCCTCCCACCCCGCCAGTCGAACATTGTGCACTGTGGACTTTGTTTAAAGCTATACACGTCAGTTTTATTTTAGTTCACATTTCTCTGATCTGTTTTAGAAATGGTTCCCAAATCTCTGAATAGATATCCATTTTACCATTTATTTTATAAATCAATCGTTCATGAGAGGCAGTTTCTGATAGAGCTGTGAACCATTCAGAATAGGAACGTCTATTTCTTACCGCCCAGTGCCTTAGTATAATCCTCTTAGCTGTAATAAATGCCACTTTCAGCCATTGTGCTTTCTTCCCATCTATTCTGACATGAACTTTTAAACTGTTCAGTAGGCATAGAGCATGAGTGAGGTCAACCCTGGTGTCCAGACTAGCATTAGTCTTCTCCATAACCCTTTGCCAGTAAGTGGCTGGATTAGGACAGCTGTAGAACATGTGCACAATATCTCCCTTACCTGTTTGACATCGCCAGCAAAGGCTCGAATTATTCAGTCCTACCCTTTGCATTCTCACAGGTGTCAAATAAAGTCTATTAACTATTTTAAATTGGATAAGTTTAGATCTGACATCTCTCATTGGTTTAAGCATCTCCTTCACTAGTTTATTCCACTCATCATTTTCATATGTGACACTTACATCCTTTTCCCATACAGCTTTTAGGCCTGTAGTAGTACCACTAAATTCCTTTATGCGATGGTGGTAGATTAGACCTGCCAGATGTGGAAGTTGAAGTTGACTAAACAATTCCAATCTATAATATATATCAGACTGGATAGGCAGTCTGGTGTTTGCAGGACTCATTTTAGAAAGACCATCTCTAAGATGGAGAAATTTCCAAAAGTCCTGTCCTTGCAGGTTATAGAGTTCCCTCAGTTCTTCAAATGTTCTTAAGATGTTGTTGTGATAGAGACCTCCAGTATGCTCGATACCCTTAGAATGCCATTCTGTCCAAAAGAACACCCCTCCTACTATTTTCAGTTTTGAAATCTTCCATATTGAGGCAGATCCTGTCAAGAAGGA
Organism: Acanthurus leucopareius; assembly: GCA_029814765.1. Taxonomy (NCBI): domain Eukaryota; kingdom Metazoa; phylum Chordata; class Actinopteri; order Acanthuriformes; family Acanthuridae; genus Acanthurus; species Acanthurus leucopareius. The sequence continues at coordinate 2,147,908 of JAQMCX010000046.1, forward strand.
TGATGACCCCTCTTTCTTGTGTATACGGTGCCAGATATTTCTAGTGTGAGCAATTATTGGGTTCTGCATATCAGCCTTTGGACTTTGGCTCAAATAGTCTGCTGCCCTGAAGGGGCTGTTCAATTCTTCCTCTATATCTACCCACAGAGGTCTGTCCTTTCTACTTGAGAAGAGGGAGACTATCTGAGCCCCTAAAAATGCTTCCTGGTAAAGTCTCATATTAGGAAGTTTCAGTCCTCCGCACTCTACTTTAGCCTGTAGTCTTGTTAGCTTCATTCTCGCCCTTTTCCCAGCCCAAATGAACTCACTGAACATTTCATCTATAGTCTGAAATATGGTTACTGGTACACTTAGGGGTAACATGCTAAAAAGGTAATTTAATTTGGGAGCTATGACCATTTTTATAGCCTGGATTCTCCCCCATAGTGAGATCTGCAGTTTGTCCCAGCCTTTGAGAAGGAGTTTTGTCTTATTCAGTGCTGGGTTGAAATTATCTGAAATCATATTCTCCAGACCTGGGCTCAGAAGAATTCCTAAATATTTAAGATTTTTTGGCACCCACTGAAATTTCCAATTCTGGAAATTACTTCTGTAGCAATATTTGGACAGTGGCATCACCTCAGATTTGGTTCAGTTTATCGTATATCCAGATATTTCCGAAAAGAGTCAACCAGATCAAGCATTGATGGGTACAAACCTCTGTGGGTCTGACATCAGGACCAAAATATCGTCCGCAAATATTAACATTTTGTTTTCCAGACCGCCCATTGTGATACTTCTAACTGATTTGTTTAGTCTTATGGCCACTGCAAGAGGCTCTAATGCGATAATGAACAGGAGGGGTGACAGGGGGTCCCCCTGTTTTGTCCCACATCCTGCGAAAAAAGCAGACGACCTCAGGCCATTAACTGTTACTGTAGATTTAGGTTGACTGTATATGAGTTTTATAATATCTTGAAACCCAGGTCAAAATCCAAATTCTTTTGGAGTAAAATCAAGATAACTCCAGCTAACGCGATCAAATGCTTTGTCTGCATCTAGAGACAAAGCAGCTACTGGGGTGTCCATATCTTTAGACTTCCAAATTGAATGCAAGAGGCATCTGAGACTGTCAGAGGAGGCCCTGCCCTTCACGAACCCCACCTGATCTGGATGTATAATTGTCGTAATTACATTATTTACTCTCATAGCGAAAAGCTTTGTAAACAGCTTACCATCACAGCACAGGAGGCTAATGGGCCGGTAACTCCCACATTCTAAAGGGTCTTTACCCTTTTTCAATATTAGAGTGATTATTAGAGCTCAGGACTAAGCTCTTCTGCAAACTTCTTATAGAATTCACTGGATATTCCATCTACACCTGGGGTTTTCCCAGCTTGCTAGCTTGATTTGTCTTGTTCAACTCCTCAAGAGTCATTGAGCTGTCTAGATCCCTCATATTCTCCTCTGACAGTTTAGGGAGATCTAAATGTTGTCTTGCTTTGTTTGTATCCATCTGACCCTCTGAGCTGTAAAGTCCCTCTTAAAACTCGCTAAATACATCACTAATTTTCTTATGGTTGGTAACCAGTTTCACATTTTTGTCTCTAATCCCTCCAATTTGATGGGTGGCTTCTCTGGCTTTCAGTTGACTGGCTAGTAATTTACTACCCTTGTTACCTGATTCGTACCATCTTTGTTTCAGTCTGTACAGGGAGTATTCAGCTTTTTTTGTGAAGATAGTATTTTGTTCATATTTGGCCTTAACCAAATGGTTCTCAAACTTTTTCTCTCAATCCCCACTTTGGACAAGGTGGTATTGTCAAGCCCCACCTGGCCTTTATTGCCCCAACAGAATGGTGGGCCAAGCTTTT
>JAQMCX010000046.1:2159329-2177512 GCA_029814765.1 Acanthurus leucopareius
ATCTATCTATCTATCTATCTATCTATCTATCTATCTATCTATCTATCTATCTATCTATCTATCTATCTATCTCACCTCCTTCAGTTTGTCAGACAGAACTTTGATCTCCTCCTCGTACTTATCTTCTTTTTCTGAGTACTGTTGACAGAAACAAATAAGCAGCATTACCAAATCTGTGGCAGAGTAAAAACACATGCTCACACATGCTGTCACCTACAAAAGAAACATAATGGGAACACACACACACACACACACACACACACACACACACATTTTCTCTATCAACTTAGAATTATAATTGCACCACTCCCTCTAAGGAGCGACATGTAAAAGAGGAAGTGTTGGCCTGGTCTGCAAACCAGTTGTGCTGCGATGTCAACCATGGAAGGACTGACTGAACAAAGCAAGGGCGTGTGTTGCTGAAGGAAAGCAGTCATGTGGTAAGCCCCGCAAGCCGCCATACTGCCTGTCTGTGCCTGGGGGGGAATGTAATGTAGCAAACAGGGAAAAGGTACCACAGATCTCTACTGGCGGCTCGAGACACCATTAATCCTTCATATACAAAAAACAGCTTCAGTGGCTAATTAGTCACTTGGTTGTTGAGTTACAGTGCAAACATATATTTAAACAGATACATAACAAAGAGTTCAGGTCGTGCACTCTTGACAACCTGAGGAGAAAATAAAAGGTTGTGCTTTAAGTGGAGCCTGATACACAATTATAACAGAGGTATGAAACAATACTTAGGTGATGTGGTATCACTCCCTTCTCACTCAAATTACTGTCCATTGAGCCACGGGAGCAGCTTAAATTATGGGATACAGGGAAACAGAGATGAGTATGTGCTGGGTGACAGACATGCTGTTTAATATAGACTGTTGCACACATAGAAATATATATATGAGTTGTGTATAAGTGAAAGAGAACAGAAGCAGCCTAATTATTTAGAAGATTAGTTAGAAGGTTGGAAAACAAATTTAATCGACGATGCAGTTCTAATAGATTTATTCACCTACAGCAGGCCAAAACATTGTCTGAGTTGATGAACGCATCCTTACTTAATGAATAAGTGATTTAACTCAAAGTTTGTTGCCAGTGTTAGTTCTCCATACACAATGCTTGTTTCGAACATCACTAAATAAAAAAGGCTCGATACAGTCTACTGCATTTTTAATGTGTGGAAAAACTCCACTAATACGACACCTCAGGAGATCTAAAAGGAAGCATTACTTATATAAATGTGTCAGTGTAATTCTGTTTTTCAAAGGGTCGAGTCTCATTACCATCACATTGTTCAAATGTAACATGACACTCTCACCTTCTCAGACTGGGCTTCTAAGGACTTCAGGTTGTTGGTCACATTTTTCAGCTCCTCCTCAAGGTCACTGGCTTTGCTGTAAAGAGAGAGACCGACATGTGCTTAGTTTTAATGAAACAATGATGGGTCAGGGCATGTGTGGCTTTGTGCTTATGTTTGTGCTCTCACTGGTTTTACCATTCTGACTGCTCGGCCCTTTCCTCAGCTCTCTCCAGCTCTCCCTCTAGGATCACCAGCTTACGGGCCACCTGAGGATGAAAGACATGAAAACATCAGGGGGAAATTGTTTGGAAATTGTTTGAGCTGGTTAGATCAAGGTGTAGAAATGCATAAACAATAAGAATGGGACAAAATATCAATATAAGGATTTATTGGATCACCTCCTTTTGCAATATATTATCAACACTTTGGAGCCAAATATCAGTATTTTTATCAAAACATTCAGGCATGCTAAAAAGATTCTCCTACTCATTGAAAATAACAAATATTCTCTTTTTTTACTTTCTGTCAGTTGTGCTTTTGCCAATTTATAGCTGTTTTTCATTGGAATGATGAGACTTGTTGTAACTACTTTGTACTTATGCTTTGCTTTATCTCAGTTATCAAATTCTGTAGAACTCCTATAACTTCTGATAATTTAAAAGTCCTACTTATATCGATATCGTAGATGATCATATCGCAATGCATCAAACACAGCAGAATTGCTATGTTTGATACCACTGTTATCCTGGGCACCGTATTGTGATAATATTGAATCATGAGTTACTCTGTGATTCAACTGAACAGTGAAGTGCATCCCAGTTTAAGTCAGTCTCCCTCCAAACTAGCTTCTGATGTCAAAGTCTCACCTCCTCATATTTGCGGTCAGCCTCCTCAGCGATGTGTTTGGCCTCCTTCAGCTGCATCTCCTGAATCTCCATCTTCTCCTCATCCTTCATCGCTCGGTTTTCGATCACCTTCATCCCTCTGGTTGGACGAGAGAAAGTGAGTGAAGAGGACGGCAATTAATGATTCCAGGAGTACACATAAATAAATCTTTAAATTACACTTTGAAAGCCAATGAAACAGGTTAAATACACACTTCACACGCAAGCAGCTGCATCTGAAAAAATATCGGGGCTGAATCTAGCTTCATGTGGTTTAATCTGACCTCTCACTCTCATCTGCGGCCTTCTCAGCTTCCTCCAGTTTCTGCAGCGCTGTGGCCAGCCTCTCCTGGGCTCGGTCCAACTCCTCCTCCACCAGCTGGATCCTACGGTTCAGAGCTGCTACATCACCCTCCGCCTGAGGAGCAAAAAAACAGACGGAAAGAGAGAGAAAGCAGTCATTCATTCATTCAACTTTAAATCATCCAAGCAAGCCCTCCCTGCCCCCTCTTTCCCACCATAAAAGGTGAGGAACAAGAAGAGTCACAAGAGGTCAAGGAGGGAAGAGAAAAGTCTGCAGCTCGACTGCTTTTCATATTTAATCTGTTATTGTTTTATGGCTTGTAAGGCTCTTTGAAAGACCATGTCGGAAATGGAACTAGGAAAGAAGTATGACAGGGATAAAAGTTAAGTTTCTATAAATAAGTTATTCGTGTGCTGAGGAATGCAGAGCAAGATCTTTGTCTCATCAAAAAAGCTTGAACAGAATATCTCAGCACTTATTCATAGCATTTTCTTTTCCACTTAGGTTCTGATCTGCCACTTTCAAACCAAAGTTGTTTTTCTAAGTACACAAAATACGCAAAAACTGAATTTGTTTAATAGTTTTTATTGTTCCAGTAAAACAGCATTTTTTAGCATTTGAAATAAACTGTGGATCATCTTGAAAACTGTTACCGGTGGTTTGAGGCAGCCATGTTGGGAGCATACATAAACAATGCCTCTAAAGGACTCTTATTCTGAAAATACCTGAGATATATATGTTTAAATATAATTAACTGAATACAACCACCTTACTATGCCTATAAGGAGATATTCTACCTTATCAAACAGGGCTATATCTATGCTCTGTATCTTTATAATAATAATATAATAATATAATATATAAGCTCATGCAAATTCTGCTGAATCTACACTAAGAATTCTGACTGCAAGTGAACTAAAATACATTCAGTCTCTGCTGTGATATGAGCAAAATGAGATACAGTAATCTATTCTTTATGCCCTCTGGGACCACTCATATTTCACAAATCAATAGTTGAGTCTAGTTGATGAATAATAAGTGAAATAGAGACAGCTGGAGGTCCATGGAGGATCTTGTATTGGACCTTGGCCTACCTGTCTCTAACCAAACACAACTACTAGCTGCTTAGTTTGGTAGGAAAGCATAATCTTTGCTAATATCAAAAGATCGAAGGACTTTAGTTCTGAATGAAACAGTTACAAAACTTCAATTTCCTGTGACTGTGACACAGAAGTGGACCATGTAGGGTGGACAAATGGGCTTTTTTCTCATCTGCCCTTGGTAAACAAAGGAAGAGAGAGGAAAAAGAAAGCAAACAGACAACTATACAGGCATTTCCTCTCTGTTGGCCAGGGAGTTTATCCAACAGCCACCTCCTGGGGAGATGTTTTCAAACTAAAATACCAGCCAAATGTTGCCACAAAGAGACTGTACACTGTTCAAATGTAAGTTTACAACCAGGCAGGTCAAAAAGTACGTAACTGTGCATTTGAACTGTTACTACGCTGAACTATTCATTCAAACACAAAGTACTCACACAGGTTTACTCCCTGTTGCTAAAACGAAGCAGCTGGGGATTTCTTAGACAAACAGACGTTATTCTGTGCTTGAACTGCAAGGCAGCAGTTTGTAGGTCAGTGACTCATTAGCTCGTTGTTCAGACCAGAAGTCAGTCTGCCAGTCAGAACAACAGTCAAAGTGTCTGCAATTTGGTTCACAGGTAGGTGAGTCATTCTTTTTGGCAATTTATGACATAAAATCATTAAAAGTGACGAAAGGAAAAGGATAAGCCATGATGAGAAACGGTAACACTGCAGAGAGAAGAATAGAGAGCTCAGAAAAGTCAGTGGAAAACAGTTAAGTCTTGTTGGTGCCGAGAATAAACCTTCATCTAGTGTGTTCTTCCATTTTGTCATAAGCTCAAAACTTCAGGAAATGATAGCATGGTTTCCTGCTTCATGGTAACTGGCACCGGCCTGTATTTCAATTTTTAAGATTTTCTCCCTCTCATCTTCATGTCATCTTAAACTGCTGACTAGCCAGTCAATCTTTCCACCTCTTTTTCTCTCTCTCTGTCTCCCTCCCTTGGTTCTCACTTGTCCTCTCCCAGGTCTTGCCCTACTGCACCCAGAGCTGCCAGGAGAGGCCGCTGATATAAGAAAGGAAATGTCTGCTGAACGAGTGTTGACATGTCTTAAAGCAGCCACAACTTGGTAGAGGAAAACCTAACCTAACAGGGAATGAATGAAAAGTCATAAATCGGTCCAAACATCTTGAAATCTAATCAGTTATGTCCTTCACAAAGGTTTGCATCTTTCACCACTATATCTGGCCGGAGAAATGTTGAACAGAATTTAACTGGAGCCTGTAATAACAGATAGAGTTACTTCCTTAGTCTTGAGTAAAGCAATGTGCTATAAAGAATACTGTGTGTCTGCACACAAACAAACATGCTATTCATGGGCTTTAGGTCAGCCACACTGGCACATCAGATGCTGTAATGCACTTACAGAAGCACAAATACACTCTGCAAACATGCAGTCATTCTCATTTTGTCAATCTCGGCCATCTCAAACAAACATAATTACTAGGTAGCAACCAGCAAGTTTCCTGCCCAGTTAAATGCTTGTTGTCAAGCAACACACAAACACAAAAATCAAAGTCTGATCTATGGTGGTAGTATATTTAGGCTTGCAATTGAATGTGTGCAACCCTGTGTCTTATCTGCCATCAGATTTTCACAAACATGGGAAGACAGAGATGTCATTGTGTCAAGTAAAACAGCTTATGTGTGTACAGCACATACTCTCATGCCCCTAATTCACTCAGCCATGACCAGAGAAGAGACAAGCTTTGACTGTAAATCATGAGGGTACTGTTGAAAATACTTTCACTTCTGTGGCTTAGGGATATCATTTAACTACTCCCTAGCTGGCAGAAGCATTTTGAAAAGTATTTAGAGTTTTTAAGGAAAAAAAAACAAAACTAATTGGACTGCTACGTTAAAGTAACAGCCACTAGGGCTGAGAAGTCAGGGAATAACCTTTACTATAAGAACAGACACTAACGTGACTTTGCAAATGAGGATCTTGAAAAAAATGACAGGAAGTCAACTGCCCAACATCCTTTCATTTCCTCCCTTTGATTGTTCTTTCTGTCAGGGCTGGTATTCTCTCTGTCTGTGGCCAAGCCTCTTTCTTTAGCACCCACTTTGCATTCTTTGGCTGCCAGGGACGCACGCCGCCTTATATGGTAAAACAAACTATGGGGAATGTTTGTGGTGGAGTATCAGAGAGGTTGTGGCAGCGAGCATGCACGCACACAAACTCACACACACTCACACACACACAGTATATATGTAAAAGATACTGGATGACAAGCAGCTTCTCTGTTACCAAGCTAGCTTAATATGTAACATCAGTGCTTTTAAAGAGGTGAGTGTCATATCAGTTACTGCTGACTACTTCACAGCTTTCGTGGACAAATTAGTGCCTTGCTGAAGGATATTTTGCCTTAGTAGTCATAAGATTCTTAACTGAGCAGTTTTTAGGAGTTATACGAGGAGATATTTTAAAGTTTGTACATTAAAAGTGAAAGTACAGTTTATAGCCAATTAGCTTAGCTTAGCTTAGCACCATGACTGGAAACAGAGGGAAACAGCTCGTCTGACTCTATCTGACAGTAACAAAATCCACCTACAACTCCCTTTAAGCTCACTAATTACCTGTTATTGCTTGTCTGTTTGATCCATACAAAAACTACATCAAAAATTTTACATTTTAAATTTGTAGAAGGGGTTTTGTGCTAGAATATTTCTTAAGCAGGTGCATCAGCTCCCATCATTGTGAAGAGAATACTCTGTGATACCACATTGTGTCATTTTTACAGTTTGTGTTGTTGTATGGACTCAACAAATAAAATAAAACGTGTTAGTTAGTGAGCCTTAGAGGTATTGGTTGTTTATCATTGTACGGAGCCAGGCAAGCTGTTTCATTCTGCTCCCGGTCTTAATGCTAAGCTAATGAGCTGTGGCTTCATATTCTGTGTACATACATGAGATTTGAATATATCTTCTAGTATAAAACTCTGCAAGAAAGTAGAAAGCATACTTCCCAAATTTTCAAACAGTTCCTTAAACATTTTGTGCTACTTGTAATTCTCAGTAGCATCAGTGACACAATGTACAATAAGTTAGAATGCAATACACAGGTTGATGATCTACTGTTCATTAACCTCTACCTGGTAAACAGTCTACAGCCTGACCTGAAGATACAGCACAGTTCTATTGGGATTTACTTAAGAAATACCTGAGTGTATTAAATGTATTAGAGACAGGATCAAGGACAAGTGAAAGAGGAATCTAATTATTGGTGGATTCCAGGGCAGTGGGCTAATGAGTTGCACAATGCTGTTGGGTTTCAGGAGAAGTTATTCCTGACTCCACTGCTCTACTCTCAATGTGAGCGTGTGTCTGTGTGTATAATCTTCTACCATAAAGATCTGGCATGCAAAGACAGCTGAATGCAGTATAAACCAGCCTGTCATGAGGTATGATATGTAAAAGAAGGTTATTAAACTTTCAGACCAGCATCGTAGTGAGCTCTGTCCGTGCAGAATGAAATTTGTTGCCATTTTTCTACAGTATGTATTCAGACTTTCACATAGCTCTTGAGCTGGTTCAAGTCTTTCGTTCAGGCTCTGCCACATAATATTGTAATGTCCAGTTCTAACAAGAGGTTCGTTGCAAACCATGAAAATATACAGGGAAGCAGAATATTTAGAGCACTTTGCCAGCTCACAGTTGTCTTTCTTGGTTTTGCTGAAATTTACAAAAATCCTAAATTTCTGAATGAAAAAACAAAGTTCTAATTGTGTGTTCAAATAGCTGGTGGGTGATTTAAATACCAACAATCCTAATTGCAGTTTACTTCAGCAATAAAACTGTTCTCTCAGGTTAAATGAATACTGTTTGTGCTAGAATTGACACTGTAATAGATGGAGAAATCTGCTTTAACAACAAAACAAATATTGCAAAGAACCTTGCACACATCCCAAAAAAGACTGGGAAAATGTGGATTTAAAATGATTCAAACAGTACTGTGCTATAAATGCTACATAAAATCCGATCATTTCCACTCTCAAAATGCTACTTAATGACATTATAGCAAATTTAGCTTTGCTAGCATAGACTGTACAAATATATTCTACTCCTTCCTTGGACTAAAACCCGCAACCTTGGCCTACATAATCAGCTAAGCCACAAGCCACTAACATGGGAGTTTTCCCCAGAATACCAACACTGCCAAAATGTATCAACATGTGGCAGTTATATTTGGAAAGTTGAGCTATTCCCAGGGAGAAACTCCAAAGAAAACAGTAAAACCAGGAGGTAATTCTTTCCACAGAATCTGCTGGAGACTGCTCAAGGCCCAGCTGCAAACCTTCAAACCCATTGAGCACACCAAGCAGCAAAGAGATTTAGTTCACTTCATTTTGACAAACTGATGGGCTAAGGGAAGTGAAAAGATAAACATTATTTTGTAATGATTTTCTGCAAAATGCTTTCAAAATGAAATGTAAATTGCATAACAGATGCAGTTTTCACCTACCAAAACATAAATTTCAGTGTGTCCAACAAATCTAACATTAATGTCACTGTGCTAATTTACAAACAACCAATTCTAAATGTAGAAAAGGATAGTTTAAGAGCAATAGCTGATCCCACTGCTGTAATAGAGCATTAAACATTAAACTTCACTTAAGTTGTACAGACTAGATTCAACTTTAACTTATGTTGTAAAGTCAGTCCACCACACACACTAATCTTCCTGTTGATCAGGGTTGGAGCTCAGGGACAGGAAGTGCTGGGAGTAGAAGCACAGGAAGTGCTGGACCAGAGTCGACAGACGACATCCTGGGAGGGGCAGTCGAGGGGGATGGGAGCGCAGGGATGACCTGCTTCCTAACGCGGATATTAAAAGAGATTCAAGTCCCACTTCCCTATGCTTAGAGACACAATTTTTGCACGCTTTGTGGTAAAATGTCAATTATCACCTTGGCAACCTCATGTTGACTGATGACAACATAGCTACAAAACCTTCAACTTCAATAAAAGGAAATAGATACTTCTGAGCTTGTACTTCTAATCGTTTCATGTCTTTCATGTTGTCTTTCTTCATTTTATTGCTTTTTAATAGCCAAGTCATTGTTTATTTCTACAAACTTATAAGAGAGTGAAATATATGTGTCACAGAGGGAAAACTGGTATCACAGACTTGCCTCCATATTATAAAAATCAGCCAACTTGGTTCATCTGTGTTGCACACTCTCAACTCTGAACCTCAAACAGCAAACAAGTTGAACTGCTGTGAAACACTATAAAAAATGAACAGCTCATTGAGAATAATGGCTGTACATAAAATGCATCTAAGCAGGTCAAATGAGCGTTACAAGACTGTCATGTCTGTAATCTCTGTAATCTGACAGAGCCTTAAAGCATTATTGAGTGGTTGGGTAACATCTCCAGAGGCATCAAAACCACACTAGAAACAACACAGAGCAATTACTTTTATTTTTTAGCGAGAGATGTGGTCAGATGTTCTATTTTTCTGATGTGTCCACATTTTCAAACAATGATTCATTACCCTAACATACTCAGCAAGGTACCTGTTTTGATCTCGCCATGCTCCAATGAAAGAGTTTTTGTGCCAAGAAATAACTCTAGGATGCCCTAATTATTCACATATGGGAGCACACCAACGCTGACACACAAACTCACTGCTCTGTTAGAACAAGGCTGACATGGAAGAAGTTATTCCAATATGTAACACAGCCACTCTGCAGATAGAGGACAACGTAACCTCTTTAGGAAGCTTTTACAAGCAGCATCACCATGTTTATTAAATTGTGTACACTAGAGATAAAGCAGGTGTGACAGGGTGCTAGTAGGTAAACAGATAATGACCAATTGAACAATTCTTTACAAAATGCAAAAAAATTGCTTTATATCTGCTTACAACTACTAACGTGTGAAATACAATTTTCATATGATTATATAATGCTCATAAATCTAAATGGGGGGGGTTAAAGTAAAGTGTTACTATTTGTGATTCAGTATCTATAAAATACAAATTTCAATTGTCAGCCAAATTCTGAGATTGAATGTGTCCTTAATAAAGTAAATGTTTGACTACTAACTTTGGCTCACTACTCTTGGCTCTCAGGCAGTACAGTGCTCTTTCCTCTCTCTACAGATGTGATGGGTAGCACACATCAGCCTCATTCAACATCAGAGATTAAAAGGGGGCGTGTCCGAAAAAATGACACATTTCATTTATTCATTTGTTGTGTGTATGTGTGCACATTGGACACGTTTTCATTGAACAAAACTAACATTTATGAGCCACTACATGCATGAAAAACAGACAGCAGTCACCACATGACCATGACACTGCAATACTTAATCATGAAGTCAAGGTATTTTTTATGTCCAAATGGTGTAGTGACAAAAAAAACAACCATAATAAATATTTTTAAGTCATGATTAATGATGTCACTGATATCAACTTCATATCAGAATGAGTGCCCACAAGCTGAGCAAACGCCCAATTGTCAAATTAAAAAGGTGCCCTGTTACCTAATAGACAGTCTGTAACAAAGGGGTAAGTCCTACAGCAAACCAGCTCCTTTCATCATGTCAGCTCCCATATCTTTACAGCCACACCTTCCCCTCCCACTCTCCTTAAATCTTGACTTGTCCTGCCATTAACAAGCTCCCATGCAAAGGATATGGCACGGTAAGTCATAAAGCAGCACGTGAAACAAAACTGTTACCTAACTTTGCTGCCAGGCACTTTTTCTTCAGCTCCAGCCCCTTTTTTGTGACACTACAAACCTCGGATGTGGGCAGAGTCAAGAGGCGGGCAGGTGACAGAGCTGGGCCATTATTCAGACTAAAAAAATCAGATGAGTCACTTTCAACACAGCCATCTGGTCAAGTCTAGTTTTAAAAAAAAACACAAATTTGTGTAACTTCAACGTTACTTTTACTAATTAAAGCAGAAGTAGTGTAACTGTTGCTGGTACCTTGTGTTGAAACGTAAACACATGGAAGTGTTGAAAATAAGGCTGCAACTAACTTTTATTCTCATTATTAATTGACCCTTCAAATTAACAGCTTTATCTATAGAATCTAAAAAAATAGCAAAAAAAAGGCAATCATAAATCCCTGAGCCCAGTTAAATCTCTTAAACCCTTGTTTTGTCATATCAACAAGTTAAACTCACACATATTCAGAGATACCGGAACATATTCACATCAAGGAAAATGAGGCCAGTGAATTTACTCACTTATTAATTTTATGACACAACTAAATTGTTGACCAAGCACTAGCTTTAGCTTCAGCTGAAATCTGCACATTTTTTCCCGACTACTCCTTAGAATCTCTAATAACAGAGTAGGCATACTTTTAAGTTGTGCCATTTATTTCCTATCATCAGTGGAGGGAGAGTGGTATTGTGGTCAGGCATTCATCCAGACAGCTGCTGCTGGCACATACATACACCCTGCTGAAGTGTCATTGGGCAAGCTGTTAAGAAAGTGAAAAGTAAATTTCCCAAGGGACTCACATCATCTTCTTCATCTAAATTTTGGCAGCTCTAAAATCTGCCACCACCTACTTGATAAGTAGTCAAAACCGGGCTATAATCTAATAAATTAGGTATTAAAATGATGTGAACGAAAAAGAAGTAATCCAGTCAATCTAATACATGAATCCAATTTAGCACAGCAGGATCAACGCTGTCTACGTGGTCTACATTATTCACAGTAGTTTCACAGAGGCCTGTAGATCGGACAGCACTGAGCATGCGCACAAACCTGCAGGAATCCAAACTTTTTTCATTGAGGACCAACGCCTTGCATTGTGGCACCGTCTCGCCCGCGAATGAATCAATGACATAAAGTAATTAGACTTTTTAGAGCCGACCGCGTGAATGTAAAGAAGTTAATATCATTTAACCGGTCTGACTTATGAAAGCAGAGCGGAGCTGTTAAAGAGGGGAGTTATAGCGGAGAGAAAAGACCTAAAAAGAAAGAGAGAGGATTTGATTGTCTCACTTTCTCTCGGAGCTCCCGTTCACTGTCCAGCTCTCTCTGTAAGACCTGAGCCCGATCCTCTGCGTCGTCGGCCTGCTGCTGCAAACACTGAATCTTCCTCTTCACAGCATCCAGAGAGTTCGCACCTGCCATTGTTGCCATTCTTACTTAATTTAAGACTACACGTAGAAAAAAAACACAGTTGAGACTATTTGGGGGTTGTGCAAAAAAAAAAAGTAGGCTAGTGCTCCCTGCTTGTTCGGTCTATTTAGATTATTTGAATAAGAAGAATGACTTTGATCGTTGTTTTAACAAAATAATAATCAATGTCCGTCCCAGGCCAAAGTCTCTGGAATGTAGAGGAGTCGTTCAAGTGCTACAAAAGTTATATAACCAGGAAGTAACTGTGTCCAGGTGCTCTCCAAATATTTCTTCTGGTCTGTAGGAATTATAAATTCTCATAGAAAGTTGTCCTCAGGAATGTTGCAGTTTTGGTCCGTACACTTTGGGTTTGAAGAGGAGGATTAAAAATGTTGCGCGGCGAGGAGCGCGGAGAGCGGCAGACTGTGCCGGAGGAGGAGAGAGGTGATTGGGACGATGAGGTCAGAGAGGGCGGGGCGTTTGTCCTACATTTTGTGTTCGTGTGTGTGTGTGTGTGTGTGTGTGTGAGTGAGTGTGTTCTAGAAGTAAAATGAAAAGTCTGGATAAAGGCGCAGATTAGATGTCACACACAAACTTCAACTTCATACTAGATTTGAAAATGAATATCTCTTTAGACTTAGGTTTTTATTGTTTGTTTGTTGAAAGCTTTCATACTGCATGAACAACTGGTATTTAATTGTTGAAACAACTCCCAAAATTTAAGTGAAGCTTCATTAGTTGACCCTATCGAGTGCCGGAGTGACGTATTTTTGTAGGGCAACCCGGATCTTAGCATCGTTCCTTTAACAAAAAGCCAATGGCATTTTTTCCAGTTTTTCCGTAATTGCAAAACATTGGCTGTGAAGCAAACAAAACTTGAGGACACTTGCACATTTTGTGCAGGAAAACAATCCTTACTGATGAACAACACTATAATGATTTTTGAAGAGTGAATTTAATATATAGCCAAATGTAAAAAGCTAATAAACAAACCACTCCATGGTCACATGACTTCAACATCACCACTACTAGGCTTCCTACCACACTGTACTGTACACATATTATAACTTGCAAGGTCAATTAATGAGTTTTTCAAAAGTTTTTTTCAAGAGGACGATTTTCTTTTGCGGGAAAAAAACATTGCAGTTACACACATTCAGATGTGGAAGCTGCCTAGTCCAAACACAGTCTGATCTGCTGCTACTGAGCAGCTCCACTGCAGCAGATGGGTTAAAGGGTCTTACTCAAGGGCACCTCATTGGTGGTACTGAGGGAGCAACAAGAGTTTGCTCTTTCCTTTTTCTCCAGTCAGACTTTTCTTGTTGGTTCAGGGGCCTGAACTCACAACCTCTCAGTCACAAGCTCACTTCTCTAACCTTTTAACCTTCAGGCCTCCACTTTCAATAAGACTAAAGTTTATGGCTGCACCATAACATCATATTATATGTATTGCGTATCATTTTATAGTTCAAGAAAAGTTCAGCCTGTTAGGTATCATTTGAATATCTGTGATCTCAAAATAAAAGTTTGCACAGCTGTTAAAGGAGAGGGAGGGTCTCTAGGTATGCAAATTAATTAAGCACGGTCACATTGATCAGAGATGTGTGTGTGTTTGTGTGTGTATACATACATACATACATACATACATACATACATACATACAGAGAGAGAGAGAGAGAGAGAGAGAGAGAGAGATGGATATAGATGGCAATATGTCATCACATGCTAGTTTAACTTGAGGAGATTTGTGGTGATTGGTGGTGTTTAAAATGTACATCCTTTTATTATCCTGCTATTTACAGACCACTTACCTCTTGGAAAATCTGTTTGGTGAACTTCAAAACAAGAGCCTCACATATGCATTGTAAATCTATCTACTTTTGTTGAACGGTGTGTGTGTGTTCTGGTGTGTGTGTGTGTGTGTGTGTGTTCTGAAGGAGTAAGCAAACAATATCCTCCACCACCTGCTTGCTAATAGATGATGTTCATTGTGTGGGTGTAAATCAGATTTATATTGCATCTTTCATGTTTCTCTGCCAGCCCTGCTTGTGTTTACCCTCACGGTTTCCCATTCACACTGTCAGTCGCCCTGTGAGCAAACATGTTGACCATATGAGCGAGTCGACCAGCAGAATTCAGCTCAGTTCAAGTTCAGCTTCAACTCAATCCCATTGCTCACCGTGAAGATGAAAGATCTCTCACAGTCAATCTCATCTGCTGATTGAGCCTCTCTGTATGATTTGCCCCTTGCACCGGAAAAGCTGGACACATTGATTTCATTAGACACAGGAGTGTGTGGCTTTCTGTTTGCCTTAGCTGCATTCCTCACATACCAGAGTCCCCCTGCCTGGTCTCTGCTCTCTCTGCCCAGCCACCCCCACTGTCCAGCTTTCCCCTGAAACAGTAACTGCTGCTGCTATGAATGGTGTTATCAATACCTGGATGGATACAGACACTCTATTTGACTCTCGTCAACTTTAGCTCTCTGTATCAGAGTCTCTGTGTAGTTGCTTGAGCTGAGAATGATCACTGATGACCAAAATATCAGCACTTCTTGTTTTTAGTTAAGGGACTATTTTTTATGAATCACAACTGCATGCCTGTTGGAGTCTCTGGCTCACTGTTCTGCTTTCCCAGCCCCCTCTGGGTTCCCATTCTGGTCGTTCTCTCTGTGTGAATTCAGATGTGTAATGACTTGACTTGTGCCTCTAATAAGTGACATGTGGAGGGTAATTTATGGAGCTTCAACAGCTGGAAATGTCTGCATCAGTGTGTAGGATTAAACTGTAAAAATGTTACAGTAAACATCTATTTTTAGGAAAACTTGTTCTGCTTGAATTCTCTTCTTACATATATTTAGGAGTCAAAACTGCACCTAGTCAGACACACACCACAACTTTAACCACTACGTCTTCCAGAGGCCCACTTGACCTACTTTACCTTAGGCTCCCCGGAGCTGTTCTGAGTTTATTTCATCACTGTGTGAGGATAGTCCAGCATATCTCAGCTTTAGTCTCTGTGTCTGTATGGCAGACACTTCCCTTCTCTTTGTGAGGAGTACAATACTGTATTTCCTTGGGATATCCTCCACAAGGTTCAAACAATACCACATCTTGGTGGAAACTGGGATAGTTTTTGTTTTTATGATGCTTCTTCCTGCCAGTTTGCTCAGTAATCTAATTTCTACAAAGTAGATTCTTATAATTTGTTATTAAACTGCTTTGATCGGTATTTATCTGGAGATGACTAGCTTTATTAAAAGGAATTTGTGTCGATTTGAGTTCTTTTCTCTCTTTTTCTTTCACTTTCTCACACACACAAACACTCACAAGTAAACACACCTGGCTGTGCACACATGCACTAAAACACTGGAGGAACTACCAGTGACAAATATACAGCTCTGTGGTTTGTGGTATTGCCAACAATCCAAGATATGATTTATTTTCCCAGATTGCAGCTGATTAACCGCAAAACAACGGACCTTTCATACATTCCATTATATTTACCTAAATTGATTAATTGTGAATTTAAAAACTGTTCAGAAAAAACTTGTCAGCTTGGTTATCTTGTTGCAGGATGATTCTATCTAAGATTCATACAGAATTCTGCAGTGTCAGAAGAAATATTCAGATCTGTTACTGTGGTAAAAGTAGCAGTACAATAGTGTAAAAATATTCTATTTTGCACAAAAATCCTGCTTTATAAGTTAACTTTTAGTGGAACTCCATTGAAAATTCACATTAAATATCTCTTAAGAGCTCTTGGAGAGTATTAGTTTATATGTGAAAAAGAGGTTATTTAAAGCTGTTTGTGGCTCCAGAGGGAGCAGCACAAAACCTGATACAGTGCACTTGTCATTGAACAAGCAGAAAACTACAAGTCTTAAATAAACAAAATCTGGGGAGTTGTGCAGGTGCAGTTTCACAGAAGTCAGCTTATCATACCAATGTGATTAGCCCCCCATCTCTACTTGCACCAAGTAGGTTTTGCTCTAGCTAGGAAGCTACTCAGATAAAACACCTGAATCTGTAATGAAAAATGGTCAAGGGTCAAGTAGCAATGTGGGTAATGTAGGCACATGGTTTGGAGACGGTAGAAGACTGTGAGAAATTAAATGCTGATGCCTCTGGTTCTGCTACATTAATTTGAATCCTTTTTGAAGACTGTCAATCCTGAGTTTGACTATGTTAAAGAAGGGAAATACTAAATCAGTGAAGTTCTTTTTAAGTTAAAGTAAATTAATAACATAAGCTCAATAGGCCTTTACCCGAAGTATCAAAAAGGAATGTACTAGTTAGGCATGAGTATGTCTACTTGTAAATACAACTACTGGTGGATTAATGTATAACTAGCGTTTATTGTCGTAGCTTGTGGAGTTTGAGCTAATCTATCAGATCTACATTTCATACTGTAAGACACTTTAATTACAACAATGTCTCATATTTTACAAGCTGATCACATGTTTGATTAAAAAAAAAGATAATTTTTGAGATGAGAAGATACTTTAGGTTGAGGATAAATGTAATGGAATAAAAACTACAATATTTTCTTCTGAAATGTAGTAGATTACAAGCATAACAACACTTAAGTAAAGCTCAAATACCTCAAAACTTTACCAATTAAGAGCAGTATTTGAGATACTTGTGTGTTTAAGGGGACTCTTACATGGGATTAACCGGGAGAAACAGTATCTCCATTTCTTGTCATTCTGTTGTCATTCTTGTGAGTCTGTATGCATTCAAACCTCTGGAACTGCCACACTGTACATTTTGCAAAACAATAAAGCTTCTTAACCCCCTAGAGCAGTGGTTCCCAAAGTGGGGGGCGCAGAGCACCTGCAGAGGGGGCGCAGGTGGAATGAATGAATGAATCAGTAAATGACACTGCTAGCTAGTATAAGATGGACAAGTTTTTGACCGGGCTCCCGCGTAAACGCAAGCCAGAGGATGAAGCGTCGCCAAATGTGCTTTCAAAGCAAATTCCTTCCAAGGGTAAAACTAGAAAATATCATGACAACTATCTTGCCTTTGGCTTCACTTGTACAACGGTGGGTAATGAGGAGACACCGCAGTGTGTGGTCTGTCTCAAAGTGCTGGCTTGTGACAGCTTGAAGCCGAACAAGCTAAGACGCCACTTGGAGACAAACCATCCAGAGCACAGAGACAAGCCAGTTGAGTTTTTCAGACAAAAACTCGTAAACTGCCGTGCACAACAGTCTCTTTTTACTAAAGCCGCATCCGTGCCGGCAAATGCTCAACTGGCCTCATATAAAGTTGCCTACTGAGTGGCACAGTGTATGAAGCCGCACACAATAGTGGAGGAATTAATACTTCCCTGTGCCATAGACATGGTTTCAACCATGCTTGATGACTCTGCAGCCGGCAAACTAAGGGCTATTCCTCTGTCCAACAACACCATCGGCAGGCGTATTTATGAAATGTCAAAGGACATAGAGGGGCAGCTTAATGATAAGGTGCGTGACAGTCGCTTTTCTCTTCAGATGGATGAAGCCACTGACAGTAACAAAGACTGTTTATTGATAACTTACGTCAGATTTATAGATGGAGATGACATGAGGGAGGAAGCATACATCTCTGCCCTTCAGAGACATTTCCAGAGATATTTCCTGATGCAGGATCCCAAAGAATATGACTGGATCCATGACCCCTTCAGTGCAACACCACCTGCTGACTTCAGCACATCAGAGGAGGAACAGTTCATTGATGTCACCTCTGATTCAACATTGAGGCTGCAGTTTCAGTCAAAGACACTGGCTGCATTTTGGATTGGAGTGGAGAAAGATTACCCATTGCTGGGTAAGAGAGCCCTGGCCATACTTCTTCCTTTTGCCACACCCTACCTATGTGAGATAGGTTTTTCTGCTGTGGCCTTGATCAAAACAAAATACAGATCAAAGCTAGACATTGAAAATGAACTCAGAGTGGCAATCTCAAAACTGCAACTCAGATTTGAGAAGATCTGCAGCATGAAGCAGGCCCACACCAGTCACTGAAAAGATGTGAGGATCAAAGGGGTCATTTTTGCACAGCAAACCTTTAGATTTTGTTTTTTTCCTCTCAGGGAGTTGTTCATGTTTTAAAATCCATTTTTGCAGAGAGGCAATTTTTGAAAAATGCATGGATAGCAATGTTGAATATATAAAAAAAACCCTGTTACGCTGAACATAATTACACTGTAAAGGCGGTTTGTTATTTTGTTATAAATAAATTATTTGTAAATTGTAAATTGTTATAAATAAATATTTTGTTAACAAACTGCAATGGAGTCTGAAAACAAAATATGTGTATGTATGTCCTGTTTTTTTTTTCTTTTTTTGGGGGGGGGGGGGGGGGGGGGGGTTTTTTTTTTATACCAAGTGGGGGGCCCGGAGTTAAATTTTGGGAACCAAGTGCGGAGTGGTTATAAAAATTTTTTTTATTAATTTATAAATAATTAAT
>JAQMCX010000046.1:2177612-2204635 GCA_029814765.1 Acanthurus leucopareius
GTTAGATCTTTTAAAGGAGTACACGTGAAACAGTATAAAAAATGAACAAAAGTGAATATTCAACATTTAACAGCATATACGTGTACTAAGAATGCCAGATAATGATTTAAAAACTCTAAATACATATTAGACCAAATAAATAAAAAATAATTTGCTTTTTATTGTGTCTGACGGTGTTGACAAAAACAAAGTAATAACTGGAAAAACGCCTATTTTTTAAAAAAAATACAAAATGGGGAGGTTGCACCGGTATATTGCCGAACAGCCAAGACCTTGGTCTATGATGATATACCTTCCGATTTTGTAATTTAACTAACTTTTTATTTTCAAAAATAAAACCTGTTTTATCCAAATTCCCAAGAATCAGTTTGTGCCACAAAGTGAAATCAAGCATTAGTACCAAACTGGTTTAATTGGATCCTATGTAAAGTTTTCATGGTGTGAACATGGGATGTTTTTCCTAGATTTTCATAAAACTCTGCTTTCATGAGAAACAGGCAATAATTGATTATCATTTTGAACAGACAGCTATTTCAAATAAGATGTGTGAATTTAATTTTGAAATGGTTTTAACTTTGATGTTTAGTTATGCCATTGATTTTGGTTCAGTGATGTATGAGCTTTGATTTATGTGAATTGTATTCAAGCAAATGTAAAAGCTATTAGAATTTTGAAAAATGTGCATTTCATCATCTGTTTTGAGTTTTGAAAAATGACATCGATGCTCTGAAACTAGTGCAAGAGCGATTGCAAAAAACTGTAGGTACAAACCAAATGGTAATTTTGGTAATGATAACCATGGACTGAGGTCGCGCTGGTATTGCTGATCTTAGCTGTGCCTTCCGCTGTGGCTCTGCTTGATGCTCAGAGCAATTGTTATTTTATTATTATTATTATTATTATTAATAATACTAATAATGTTATTATTACTACCGTCATTATTGTTGGTATTGTTACTAGTATTATTAATAGTATCATTATTAAAACACTTACAGATAGCTTACATTTAGTTTAACATATAGTTTTATCTTAGCTTTTGGCCTTGCTCTCTCTCTCTCTCTTGCGGCCCACTTCTATCTATCTCTTTCCCCTCCCCCTCTTGCTCCGCCCCCTCTCTCTCAACCCAACCAGTGCCGTCAGATCCCGCCCACCACTGAGTCTGGATCTGGCCAAGGTTTCTGCCTGTTAAAAGGAAGTTTTTCCTTGCCACTGTTGCTAAGTGCTTGGTCATGTGGGAATTGCTTTCAACTGTTGGGTTCCTATAAATTTAAAATATAAATGTATTTATAGAGTGTGGTCTTGACATGCTCTATATGTAAAGTGTCTTGAGATAACTTTGTTGTGATTTGACGCTATATAAATAAAATTGAATTGAATTGTATTTCACATTTTCTGGTCAAGCAAAGTGAAACTCAGTTGGCCTTTACCCACAACTACTGTGTCTGCATGTTTACAGTATGAGTGTATGATCTTTAACTCACGTCTGCAGCTTTCTTCTCAGACAGTTCCAGTTTTTCCTGAGCATCCTTCAGGCCCTCAGAGAATTTGTCCAGTTCATCTTCTGTCTGCTTCATCTTCTTCTGAAGGTCCACCAGCTCCTCCTCCAGCTAGAACAGCAGAGATTGTTAGTCAAGTTCAGTACACCGTCTCTGCTACATGTCCTCTCATCAAATTTCAGTTATGATCCTCTGTTTTTGTTGTTCATCTGTTCCAGCTGTTGCCCCAGCCATTGCATCCCGTTTGATTTATTCTATTAAATGTTTTTCTATTTTGTTCTGTTGTGTTAAGTGCTATTTTACTCTTTTATTGTTTTATTACATTCTCTACCATTGTTTTCTGTGCTGTCCCGTGCCATTCTGCATTATTTTGTACCCTTGTGTTTTTTTCTATTTATTTTCATCCTATTCTAGTGTATTCTGCTCTGTTCTATTCCAATCTCTGCTATTCCATTCTGTCTTCATTCAACTTATTCTGTTTTATTCTTTTCTATTCTGTTGCATAACATTTTATCATATTTTGTTCTATTCATTTCTGCTCTGCTCTCTTCTCTTTTTTTCTCTTCTCTTCTATCATATTTTATTTAACTCTAGGCTATTCTGTTTTATCCAGTTAGGTTCAGTTTAGTTCAGTTTTATTATTTCCTCTTTCATTCTACTCTATTCTGTTGTGTTGTGTTCTTACTCACTTGTACCATATTGTCATTTTTAAATTAAAATATTAAGCCATATAAAAAACATGTTGATATAAGTAAATTGTGCGTAAATAATGATGCTGTCTGATGGGACATTGTTAAAACCAAGGTGCTTGATTCACACTGGTGGCAAAGTAGCAGTGGCTATAGGTGTGTTTATGGTGTTTGGAAACATTTAAACAGTTTACTATCAGTTTCTCATGACATGAGCCCTTGTATGTAGAGCCTCTCTCTCTCTCTCTCACACACACACACACATATATAAATACACACACACACATAGAGGGTTAAATGTTTTCCCTAATCAGCGTTCCACTCTAAGCCCATGAAGTACTTCTGATAATCCCTCTGAATTCCACACTGTCATTCTCTCCTGATGTCTAAAAATGCAGCTGTTATCAGTGAGAGCACACAGATGCCTGGGACCATGGGCCAGTATGTGTGTTTGTGTGTGTGTGTGTCCATCTCCTACTTGTGTATCTTTATGTTTCTACCTACCTTTCGTTTAATGTGTGTTTATTCCTGTATGTATGTGTGTTGTCAGCTGTGTTGGAAACAACTGTCTTTTTGGATAGTTTTTTTTGTCTGTCATTAACTCTCTACAAACTGAAGGATGTGACGTTACTGTCTTTTCTTTTCCAAAGACCAGATCCTGATGCTGGGTGGTCTCATTACCTGAACTAGTCAAACCACCTTGAGAGGCTTGGATGATACCTCCTTTTCTCTCTCTTGAGCCTTTGACCTGATTTTACAATATTCAGTTCTTACTCATTTTGTTCAGTATTTGTTGTCTGTGATGTTGTAACTCTGTTGTGATTCTACAACAGCCATCAACCATGACAACCAAAAGTTGATGTTTATGTTTTCACCTACTTGGATTTGCTCTTCCTATTAGGCTGCTGAATTTTACCTAAGCAATTACTCTGTTATTTACCATAAATTAGTGACTACTCAGTTATGGAGAGCTTATCCTGAGAGTGCTGCCCGGCCTTTTAAGGAGTGGTTTGTGTTCATGCTTCACAAACTGTCACAGACATTTGTTGAATGTACCATCCAGTCTCTGAGTGATGGTATTAAAACAAAAATCCAAATATTTTACTAGCTGTGATACAGAGTAAAAGTAAATAAGTAGAGCAGTAAGTTATCTGTAAGTAAGGTTGTATAAATAAATGTGCAGTGTTTACAGACTGATTCCTCAAAGTTATGTCTGGTATGTATCAGTGTTGTGATTAGCTTAAGAACTGGATAAAGAGAAAACCCTTTAAGGAAAGTATGTATGTGTATAAGCATGTCTTAAGCTGAACCTGGTTTTCTTTCTTCAGCACTTTCTGCTTTTGCAAATAGATGACTTGACCTCCTATTGCAATTCAAATCAAATAATGGAAACTCTCTCAAATTAACAAACTGTTCTGTTGCTGTGGCAAGCTATTTTATCTTACCTTCTACACAAATGATCAAAAGCAGCTTCCCTGAATTTTTTTTTTTCTGATTTTGAGCATACTCCAACACTTATTTATCATCACCAGCCCTCTCTGTCCCCCTCTTTGATTCCCACCTGCTTGCATTTGTCCTCTGCTGCCTTCTTGTCCGTCTCCGCTTGCTCTGCCCGGTCGATGGCGTTCTCCTTGTCCAGTTTCAGCATCTGCATCTTCTTCTTGATGGCCTCCATGGTGGCTGCTTGGTTGGATTTCTCCTCTCTGAGATGTGAAAATGCAGTTTTAAAAGTGCAGTTATGTGTCTCCTGTTGAGTTGAGATGTAGGAGCTTTGGTCTTACAGTACAGTGCTGCAGAGAGCTGGAGTCCAACAAAGCTGCAGAGAAATAGAGAAAGATAGAGGCAGACAGAAAGGGACAGAAAGCAAGAAGGAGACAGAAAGAGCTGTGAACAGAGATGGAGAGTTGAGCCCTATATGGGTACTTATTTAAACTGCAACAGAACCTGCTTCAAGTCCTCTCATCATCCCCTTCCTCCTCCTCCACCTCCTCCTCCTACTCCTCCTCCCATGTTCTCACCCCTCCCTCCCTCCCTCTTTTCATCCTTTCACTCCATCCTCTCGCTCTCCATCCATTGCTCCTTCACTCACCACTCTGCTTCCACTCCATCCCAACTTCCTGACTATCACTCTCTCAGACACATACTCCACCCTATCAAACCACCCATCCAAGGTCTGGCTCCTCCACTCTGCTCGCTCACTCTTCAAACGTGGCTGATCTCCTTATTTGGGTTGTTGTGTTTTCGGAAAGATCAGAAAGGAGAGAGGGAAGCAAAGGTCCTGTTTCCACATTTAACCTCCTGTCAAAGAGTCCTGCTGGCACAACATCTTGCACTTAAGGCCTCTAATGGTGTGTATATTAGAGATGAGAGTAAGGTAAAAGT
This sequence comes from Acanthurus leucopareius, assembly GCA_029814765.1. Classification (NCBI taxonomy): domain Eukaryota; kingdom Metazoa; phylum Chordata; class Actinopteri; order Acanthuriformes; family Acanthuridae; genus Acanthurus; species Acanthurus leucopareius. Next base: position 2,182,180 of record JAQMCX010000046.1, read on the forward strand.
GAGGGAGGGTTTGTGAGATCAAGGAGGGTAGAGAAAGAGAGAAAGTTCCCATGCTGTAACCACACAATCATAACATTTGAGCATTAAAACTTGAGGTGATATATTAGCTGTATCATTTAGTTGTAATAGCCTGCAAAACAGTTGGATGGTGCAACCTTTGCATTGTGCAAATTTGTGCCTCTATCATGGTATCACTGAGCTTATTTGGTTTTATGGCTATGTGATGTAACTTATAAAGCTTCTGTATGATTATTTCAAATGTTATTACGGGGAGTATAAAAAATGTGTCATCAGTTGTGAGGAGTTATAAAACACCAACTGAAATTTGAGTTTTGAGTTCTGAGCACCTGATATTTGGATCTGATGAGTGAGAGATGAAACCAGAATGAGAATCAGAAATTATGTGAACAATGGAGCAAGTATCCAAAGCTGCATAGAGAGAGGTGTATGTAGACAGATGGAGGGCCCATAAAGGAGAGGGATCCACGAATATGAATGTATGCACATAAGGAAACACACACACACACACACACACACACACACACACACATACACGAATTATCCAGGACTGAGCTGCAAAAGCTTGCAAATCCATTGCTAAATTTGTGTGTACAGCTCTAAGTATTTATTAGTAAGTGCTAGGTAGTTTTAAACTAGAAAATGTGAGGTAGTTGTAAGGTTCTTTAGCAATGTGTAAAAAAGTTGCTGTTAAACAGTTGTAGCTCATTGAATAAATTTAACAAACAATGTAAACATAGCATTACAAGCTGCAGCAAAACAAAAAAACATAAGATTCAGGGGGACAAAACAAAATGAAGAAAGAAATAAAAAATTATAATAACTGACAAATGTAATTTTTTTTTTTTTCTCTATTTCAGCAAAAATTAAGAAAATGTGTATTTTGGAGTTTATAGTATTCATTCAAAATAAGTGATCAATATCTGATTATGCTAAACTTAGCAATGCTATACTGAGTCATTCAGTGTTAGCTAGAAAAAAAATATCATAAATTTAAGATAAATGGGTTGTTGTAGTGAAATTAAACATTACTACAGGATACATAACTGTTCAACATTTTGATGTTATATTTGGTTAGATAAGTTTACCATGTTTGCTTCTTAGACTCTTCAATAAACTGTTCATACGTCAGCAAGCTAGCGTTAGCGTTAGCTTTGTCAGTTGGTGTTATGCTAATTAACAGTTTAGCCTGGCAGTGACTGGGTGTGAACAGTTAGCATTTAATAAAAAACAATCTCAATGTAAAAAACAAGTTTGTTTGATGAAAGCCATTTTTGATGTAGTGATGCAAAAAATGTTTACTTACTTAGTCTGAACTGGTCTGAACATATAAACAGGAGCTCCTCCAAGCCATTAGCAACTTTAGCCACTGTGTATAGACTTTTACTAGCTTGGTGGCCGCGCTTTACTACTTAATGACCCTGTAAAAGACAAAAGACGTTAGAAATAACAGATAGCTGGTATACCTAAAGTCTGTTTGATGAATTTTAGAGAGACATAACAATACACAGCAGGCAAATACTGCTAATGTTACAACAGGTAGTTTTAGCTAGAGTGTCTAGCACACTTTCCAACATTCCTACAACACCTGACCAATTATTCTTTTTTGTTCTTTCTTCCTTTTTCCATTTTCACTTATAAACTGTATACAGCTAATAATATGCCGTTGCAGTTGTTGACATAGCCATTGGAACTGCAATTGTAGTCAGGAATGTAGCCTGCTATGGAAATCAAAAGGACAGTGTATTATATTAATTAACACATACAATAAATCCATTTTGCCTGCATTTAGCGCCAGAGAAGATTACAGACTTAACTGCCATGGATCTTAAGACTGTATTACATAACATAGCATTATTTACAGAGATCAGTTATGAGCAGTGAAATGCAGACCTTTTGAACACTCGACCTCCTTCGTCTGTCATAAAACTTCAGGCTTTGATTCAAAGCATCTGCTCTCTTTGCTTTTGAGACACTCAGAGACAAAAACCAGGATGAAGTTAATGACCAGGGTCTTAAAGAAATCTCTCAATCAAGTTTTTATTCGGATAAAATGTGTTGACAGTGCAAAGAAAAACCCTGCTGAAACTCTGCACTTCTGCTGTTTTCAGCCGCTGATGTGAGCAACAGCTGTCTGTGGTGTTGATGTGGACAAATTTAAAAAACTGATCCAAAACACTCCCTCCCACTGCAGAGCAGAAGTGGTGGCCAGACAAAAAAAACCTCACTGAAATGAAAAATATCACATAGTCATCCAACTGTGCAGAACAACTTGGTCCATAGTGATCTGATGCTTGGTGTCTGGTAGCATTTCAAGGTGACAGCAGCTTCAACAACAACGATAAGTGAGAAGCAAAGGCTTTGTATTGTTGTAGATTGACTGTTGGAAGCTCTTGTGGCTTTGATGTGTTTCATAATGCAAACAAGAGCACTGACTTCATGGTGATGCAAGCCACTATCATAATAAAGGTATTTGCACAATTTTGGATCGATTAATCTTGACTTTTGTTTCTGTTTTGTGGGTGAGCTTCATGTTGTCAAGCTTTGATAACAGATTATGGCTTAAATAAACTGCAGCATGGATTGATTTGTTTTAGTCGACATTTTGTTGGGTTGCAGGACAAATAATAAATGAGATTTATGGATTTAGATCAAGCCAGCTCAGCCAAAGCAGCTTTATGTCAGACTCTCTAAAATCGTTTCTGATGAGGTTTATAACTGAAGTCTGGATTGAAGAATGTGAATCTACAGCCATGCAAGAGGCTCTGGGAAGCTGTATTTATGAACAGTAGCGATTTGAGCTAAATGTCATTTTAGCATGCCAACATGCTTACCCTGACATTCTGACACTAAGCAGGGAGCTAGCTACTTAGGAGCTCTATAATCATTCTAGTTTAGCATGTTAGCATGCTAACATTTACTAATCAGCACTTAATACAAAATGTAGCATTATTTTATCAAATGTTTGCTTGTAAACCATAGTGTTGGACAAATTATAAATTAAGCCAATATTGGGGCTTGACTGAAAGTTAAGAAATCACAAAATTCATGTGAATTTACCCTCTGGGAACCCTGAATATCTGTAGTAAAGTTTATGACAGTCCACCCAACATCTGTCATAATAGTTCACTTAAAACAAAAGATGTCATCCTCTGGGTTTAGGCAGAGGAAAAGCTATGGGATCACCATATTTTCCTGTTTTGAAACCTCGAACAGGTACAAAATCTTAGCCCATCCAACAGTTATTCAGAGACTCCAGTCTAGATCGAAGTGTTGAACTGAGCCACATACAGACCAGCATTTCAAGATGTGTAAAAATTCAAATGGAAAGAATGTCTGGGTTTAACACTAATTAACTTTAATACTCTTCATTTTTTAAAGGGACCTTGGCATTATACCTTGAACACAGGAGAACTGAACAAATATCATATTTTACAACATATTTTTACAACATAAATGTTAAATATTGGGATTCTTGGTAATATTAAGAGCTGATGCTGTAAAGGGACCCAGACTAAACATAAAACTATTTTTGCAATGCACATTGTGCAACAAAAGGAAGTGTGTTTTGGATTTCTGACGGAGAACAGGGCAGACTGGAAAGTATGAGGATAGAGCTTAGTGGGAGGACTCTCTGGACTGGTGTCTTGAATGCAAAGCTAAACAGAAAGGCCTCACTTGAACAGTATGCATAGATGTGTTGACTCCTATGGCCTTGAGATTAAAACATACCTCATGACTCACAGGGCAACACCTGGACTCTGTTGACTCACACTCACACAGACACTGAGGAGCATCTCTGTTGTAACATTTTGTCTGAACATCTCACGTATAATGATGAGCTTCTGTGCTGTTTGCAATGACGTCATGACCACCTGCTCACTCACCTTTAACACACACACACACACACACACACAAACACACACACACACACACGCACACACACACACTCCAGACTTTTCACAGATGTTTGGATGAGAGCTAATTAGTCAGAAGTGAGTTTGCATGTCTGAACTTCACTTTGCTTTGGGGCAAGTGTGGCACGTCATTGCTGGCATCATTGATGAGGGTGAAATTACAAACATGTGCATATGGTTACATAATGTGGCATTAGAGCGTGCATATTTGACTGTTTCACAATCTCACCTTCTTCTCCAAACTATAACATCAGAAAGTGTGAATCTGTGTGTGTGCACTTAACAAAATGACTTGATTGATGTGTTGTTGTGCACAATTTGAATGCCATGAATCTCGGTCAAGCCAGTCAAGTTTTTCTGTCGGTCACAATTATTTCCACCACTTTTGTAAAATACTTTCACAGCTCATTAAAACTATAATCGAAGCACAATAAGTCAGTGTGCTGACAAAGAATTGTTGTCAGCCACCTCCAGACAGAAACCTGCAGTTCAGGTTTCGATGGTGAGAATTAAATCAGAGCATAAACAGGAATCTGATTGCTCACACTTGAAGTGGTGAGATCAGGGAGTGTCATCTGTTTTGCTGCACGCCACATGTCTAACTTAACTTTATCTGAGTCGCAAATATACTCAAATTTAACCAGACTGCAACAACATTGTCAAATTATTGGTTTATATGCCTGAAATTTAAGGTTGGGACACTGGAGTTGTGAAATATAAGATCTAGCCTCATCTTGTAGCGAAAGTGTTTTAACACAACACACTATGACCCCACTATCTGTGAATTTCTGATTATGCAACAGCTTCCTTTGTGTAAAACAAGTGTGAACATTCCAGATGTACTCATAAATGACGCGACAAATACCTGATCAGAACAGACAAAGACAGACAGAAAAACAGATGACACATAAGCCAATAAACTAATAAGTCTGTAATTTGTACACCAACACTGTATATTTATGATTATTTACTTTTGTTTAATGCTTGACCATATGCTTCATTTTGTTATCTGGTTATTTCAGCAATAAAAAATGCTTCCCAGGAAGCAGAGTCTTAAAAACAAACACTAAAACAATACATATCCAGCAGTTCAATGTATTCCCCTTGTGAAGCTTAAAAATTCTTGAGCTTGAAAACAGCGTTTGAAAGTTGCTAAATGCTAATTAAAACAGAAAGCTTTTGGTGTTGTCAGCTGCTGTTTTTAGTAACTTTTAAGTTTATTTTTAGCAACTTTATTTCAGAGCGTTGGCCGATGAAGACCATCTGATGTGGTCAAAAGCTACAGAACAAGTTGGTAAGGGGACTTTGAGTAGAGATTGTTTTCTCACCCTAAAGCTGTAACCAGGATTTTTGGTAATGACCTAAATTTCTGGGTCACACACCACATTAGTTTTGATTTCTGTCCAGTGCAATTTGGTTAAATGCTATCTTTCTACATCAATTTCTACAGCCTTCTCTGTAATGTCAGCATTTAAAAACCCAATATGTGTAAAATGTGCATAATGCTGGGCTGTAAACACCTATAAATTAAATACTGAGAAGTATTACTGACCATGACATCAGTCATAATGTTCTCGGTGGTCCAGCCCTAAAATTAACTGAGACTGGCTGACAAAAATAGAGATATGATGATATTACACTATCAACACCTACGTAAAGGAAGCCGGGTTTATAGTCACAAACAAGAGGAAAGAGATAGAGAAAGTGAGACTGGGAACAGTATGTGATAGTTATGACATCATATTGACATGGTGGTGACACACCAGCTGTTCGTGCCTGCAGTTCACAGAGCAGCCTGGTCTTCAGCACTGACCTTATAAGGACAACATCCCTCTTATTTTTTCACTATCTGACCGACTGACAGGCTTACTGACAAGCTGAGTGTTAAGGGAGAGGGTGGATAGAGCTGAGGCATTCAGTAGCTTCAAACTCCAATGAGCTGGAGTCCCATAAAATTTAGTTCATTCTCACTCTTCCTCACTTCTTCCCTGATGGTAATGCTTCCTTTTTTTCCTGTTTCCCCCAAGGCTTTAATTCCCCAAAAACTCTTTCCCTGTTATTTCTTTTTTACCTCTCATTGCCTTGTTACCCTGTGTGACCATATGTTCACCTCGTGTTAAGTAAAGAGGTCGCTGTGTATTGAAAGCAAATGCATGTGAACCCCCTCCCACTTTCGTACACACACACACACATCTGGCTGTAGCTGGATTTCACCACTTTGCTGGGAGTACAAGACGAAAGGCATGTGTGTGTGTGTGTGTGTGTGTGTGTTTGTGTGTGTGTGTGTACGAAAGTGGGAGGGACCAAAGCAGTCAGGGTGAGAGAGGATAAGGATGGGCCTGGTCTCCAACCCCTGAGTCAGAGGAAAGCCCTCCCACAGGAAACCAGCACTCCACTCCACATGGCCTTTTAAGGTAAAAAACTTCCCAAAACTCTTCTCACTAGGGAATAGAGCTAAGATATAGTCACATTTAAAGCTACAGACAAAGCAGGAAAAAAGCAGGGTGGAAGCCTGTGAACGTGGAGAGACTTTATGAAAAGTTAAACAGAACAAAACTTGAATACTTTTAATCAGAGCCAAACTTAGAAGGAGGAAAGTCTCCCTGAGCATTTGCCTCTCTTTATAAATGAATTATGCATCAAGAGTGCAGCCATTTTCATGCGATAGGATTAGTTATAACTCACATTTACATCACATTTGACTATCAGAGCAGTTATGACTGATGGCACACATTAGCTCTTGTCATGACCATATCTTTATGGCAAAGTCGGTGACCTACTGCATAGAGATGTGAAACATTCATGTTGTCTATCTGAGTCATAATAAGTTTAGAGGAATGTGGGAAATTGAACCCATGCATTTCTTCCACATGGGAAAATTATCTGCAATTTAGAGCAACTGTAAACAAAACATGCATCTACAAACTGAGCCATTATGAGAAATTGTTTATGTATTGTCCGGAGAATTGAACAAGTTCCTAACTTTAGGTTATTATCTCTTTTGGTTCATTACAACAAAGATTTTCACTTGACATCAACTTCAAAGTTTGCATCCTCTGTAAACATGTGAAGCTCTGGTAACTGTTGGAATAATATGAAATATTCAAAATGTGTCTGTTTGGGTGTGTATGTGTGTGTTTGTGCCATGACAACATGTTAACTCAACCCTTGCTTCACTTTATTGCCCTCACCATCTCCGAAATACTCTGTATGTGTGGTTTTGGTGGTTCCTCATCTTGCCCTCTGTTATCTGGCCTAACATTTGCCTCTTTGACATTGCTCACAGAGGATGTGTAAATAAAGATCCCTGTCGATGAATGGCTGTAATGAGAGCCTGTCTTGCAGTAGATATTCAGAGTGTTTATCACCTCATCACACTTATTCAGGGGAAGAGGGGTTAACAGAGAGAGAGAGAAAGAGAGAGAGAGGAAGGAGTGGAGGGCAGATATACAGTGGACCTTTTCTGGTGTTGGAAAGAAAAGAGACTCTGAAGAGGAAAAAAGCTTTAGGACTCTTTACAACCCATTAAAAAGACATTTGAGAAGTTTCTCCAGAGCTTCACTTTCTGTTTGCTTTGTTTGTTTAAAGCTTCATTACACAATTGCACTTTTGGCAGAGGAAGGATACAAAAAACATGTTTAAGTATTGCGTAACTAACAAAAAGTCATGATAAGTTACAACATGATTTAACAGAGGATGAACTGTAACATGAATTCCTCTTGCTCATAAAAGAAATGATCAGGCCATTATGAGTATATGATTAGTTTACACAAATTGGATCATAAATTAATGAATATCAACTCACAGTTACTTCATACATTCATATCCCACTGAATAATATAAATACGGTCGGTATCTTTGGGCTTGCAGATCGATTGATTCATTTAGCAGAACAGAAAATGTCTATTTTCATATAAATGTCTTTAAACTAATCAGGTTCTAACACTAACATGTTGCTGCATATTTTTCACGTTAACATAATCTGGGCTTAAAAAGTTGATATAGCTAATGTGTTGGCAAATTATTGTCTATTTACACACCCAGCAGACAAATAGTAGTCCAACATGCCAGACCAGTTCAAAAATGCTCTGGCAGCTCTTAGATCTTTTCTTAATAGGAGGGGCATTATCAGTGAGTGCTGACCGAAATGCCGATAGAGCTAAAAAAAAAAAAAAAAAAAAAAACCAAGAGCCACAAAAGAATCAATCCAATCCAATCCACTTTTATTTGTATAGCACATTTAAACAACAAAAACGCCTCCAAAGTGCTGTACATAGAATCATAATAACAATAAAACAATAAAACAAAGATTTCCATACAACAATATGCAATAAATAATCAAATAAGTGCATAAATTTAGAACGATGCTATAAATAAAACAATAAAATCAAACAGATAAATATAGTAAAATAAATAAACCATGTAGTTAAATGTAGTAAAATAGATAAAAGACACAGAGGACCACAAAACTCATGCAAAGTTAAAAATCCAGGGAATAAAAATGGGTCTTAAGACGAGACTTAAAACACTCCACTGTGGGGGCTGTTCGGACGTGGAGGGGCATTCCAAAGTCTGGGGCTGACCACAGAGAAAACCCTGTCCCCCTTGGTTTTAAGTCTCGCCCTAGGTACCACAAGCTGGAGCTGGACCTCATTTCGCGCGCTGGAGTATAGATTTGGATGAGGTCCTTGATGTACTGCGGGGCCAGTAAGAAGTGACGCTGTAATGTGCAACACATGCAAATCAGGGAGGTGTTTAGTCTGATTTCTAGCAGGAAAAAATGGCAGGCTTGTCACAAAATTTCTCAAAATACAGCTGTAAAAAGATTTTATAAATAAGCAATGCAGTGGCAGGATCTTGGTCAATATTTGATTAATATTTGATCAGCACAGTCTAGTTTGAGAGTTTGTTCTGACCTGATTTGACCTGCAGACTGGACCCACAGCCAATCAGAGCAGACAAATATGCAACATGTGCTTTTCAAATCTGAGCCGGTTAACACTCCTTTGTTAGACATTGTATCCTATCAGAAAAATGGTTGTTATTGGCCAGGACGGTTGGAAATCTGTCTAAATGGGAGGGAGGCCAGGCCCGTCTGCCAGAGCGAACAAACAATGAGCTCTGCAGATTCATCTGATTCCTGATCCAGATGCAGAACAACATCAGCAATAATTTAGAGTCTGTTTGTTTTTCTTGATCTGATGAATTTTAGTCCAATATCAATCCTGTTTTTTAGCTCTGTTTTGGTCTCCTCAAACCAAATGTTTCACGGAGAGCTGAAAGAGGTGAGAGTGAAACAAACAGTAAACTTAAAGAGCCATAAAACCAAAACAATTAGGTAAAACAGGCTGTAAAAACTCTGTAAAGTTGAGGGAAAACAGCAGAGTTGAGTTATGATTTCATGCAGGTTTGTCACTGCAAGTGACCCCTTTCACGTCACACATAGTCACTGGACCCATTGCTGGTATAAAACATTGATTAGTGCAGCTTTATAAGTAAATCACATGCTACAATTGCTGTAAGTCTGTGCATTTATAAAAACACTTTACAGACTGCACTTTCCTACTTTGTGTGCAAACATTTATGCACACAGTATCAAACCAGACCTCATGTCTCTGTAAAGGGTGAATACCCAAGGGCAAAGCTGTTAGTATTTTAACAAAGTCATACTGTAGAGGTTATCTAGGTGTAACACTTAAGAGCCCACGCAGGAAGAATGCATGATGTTATTCTTTAGCCATTCTGCTGCTAGCACAGCTATGTGAACCAACACTATGGATCCTGCCACAGTCAACACAGTCATTACAAGTCAAAGGTTGCTGTGTGAGTGATTTACACATTTCCTGGATTAGAAGTAAAGCAAAACGAGACAAGTCAGTGAAGAGAGCATCTTAAGACTGTGAGAAGTTGTCTTTGCTGAATTCTGCTGCTGAATCTCAAATTTAAATGAGTCAAATCGAACAGCTGCTTCGCATTTACATTTCAAGTCAATCTCCTTATCCAGATTCTAGTCTTACTGTAACTCCCTCTTGGCTGAACTTCACTCTCTCAAACTCTTAGCACATCATCCGAAACAGTGCTGCCTGCCCCGGCTTGAACCTCCACCAAAATTCTCTCTTGTCACCCCCTCCCGTGCTCCCTCCTCTGGCTGCTCATATAAGAGTCTAAAAGCCTGATATTTAAGGAACTCCCTCATATGTGCAGACCAGGTCAGTCCTCCTCTCCAGCGCTGCAGACTCAGTGTTTGACTGCTTGCTGCTGTCTCTCCCTGCACTGCGGCAACCTGGACACCAGCCTGGCCTGAAATGTTCTCCCTCCTGGTTTCTTCATGTAGGACTGAACTTTCCACCCACGTCCGGACACACGGACACTCCCTGACTTCTTCTTGTGAATTTCTTGTTGTTCTCTCCACTGCACGATCCCAACATCTTCCTCTCCTCAACTAATTACTATACTTAAGTGTAAATTTTTTCACCTATATAGTACCTTTGTGTCACATGCCAAAGCTAAAGAGAGTTGTGGTCATTGTAAACTAATGGAGGCAGTAAAACTTGAGATCAGCAGGAGCTTAATGCAACATTTAAAGTGAGCAAATTTATGCCAAGAAAACATATTATTTTATATAACGTGTGGTCCTGCTGATCATAGTGTGTGTGTGTGTGAGTGTGTGTGTGTGTGTGTGTGTGTGTGTGTGTGTGTGTGTGTGTGTGGTGGCTGGGAACAGGTCTGTGTCTTTTCACCTCACCCACATACTGTTGAACACATGGCTTCATTTAAAGACTAATAAGGGGGTCATTTGTCATCAGCAGTATAAACAAAAGAAGACCCCCCCGACACACACACACACACACACACACACACACAAACACACACATGCACGTACACAGATGCAGGCCATATATCAGGTTTTGCTGACTGTTACAATATATCCTTGTGTTTTCCATTTACTTGACTTCTGAGCATACCAAACTATTTTAAAATCAGTTTTAAAGTTTTATTTCGGGGCATCAGCAAACTTTTTTTACTTTTGTTGAGACACACCCGTTCCCTCTTTCTCCCTGGAAGAAGATCTTACTGGTTTCCATGTGTAGGGGTGGCCCTTACCTCCTCCTTGCCTCACTGCTTGTTCTTGAAATGTGGTCACTTGTATAAAAGTGTGTTAGTAGCTCCCTCTCCTGGGCTTGCAAAGTATCACAACTGCTAAGAAGCAGATCAGGAAATAGTCTCTGGTTGCTCTTGCTCGTCTTCTCTTTCTGCAGGAGGAATTCAATTGCAGATACACACAGATACACAGAGGTCATTATAAATTCTGAAATCTCACCTGCATCTAGTACTTTGAATCTCACCTGAATTTTAGCTATCTGGTTTAACTAAGGCATTTATTTCTTTTAATAGTCTAATAACAAAAACACATTTTTTAAGTGCTGCATTGGTTCACTCCCTGAGTTACATTCAAAAACTAATAAAATTTAAAAAAAAAAATAGAGTAAGGCACAACTGTGATGTGCGCAACACTTAGTTTGACCAAGATGGTAACATTCACTACAGCTAAGCCCTTTAAAAAAAATCTAGTTTATTTATGAATTACATTCTTTGCATACATAAATGCAAAATTTGCTCAAAGTATTATTCGTTTACAGCAACATCTCAGTGCCAATGACTATGCTTATGCTAAACAGAAAGCACTGAGCACACTTCATAGGCCTAATTCATTAAATACATTTTAACTCATTTTAGTAGATACAGCAGAGATGTAAATAACAATATTGTTAATAGCTGGATTCCATTTAGCTGCTGCAGTTTCAGAGTACTTGCTTTGTGCATGTAGGTAGGCTCACTGTCATACTGTCATTTATTACTGGGACACTTGAATAGAACAGTATGTACAGTGTAATGTAGCAGGAAGCTTAGTGGTGTTGACATCAAAGTCATGTGATTGTATTGCATTTTATTTATAATCTAAAGTTAGCATTTTGCTTTTGAAAACTACATTTATGCTTTAAAAACATGAAAGAAATATGTAAATATCCTAATACTTTGGCAAAAAGAGTTTATTTTCTGAAAAAAAATGAGAAAAACTGGTGTTATGTCAAGAGGTTGGCCTAGAAATATAAGAGATCCTTGCTGCACTGCATTCTGTTTATATTATTTTGTTTTAGCCTTTGTTGTACCTGTACTCATTCTCTTCACATGTATAGAATTAAAAGACAGCTGCTGCAAAACTGGGTCAAAAACCCCATATGAAGGGAATTTTTATTTGAATATGATAGTTTTAATTTCTATTAATGGCATTATCTGTTTGTGGAAGAACTGGGTCCTTTCAGTGCAAATCGATGCAGGTTGCAGTGACAGTAAATAACAGGGTTCACATCAGAAAGAAAAACTCAAATACCTGCTGCATCAGTTTCCTGATCAAAGTAGAACTGGTACTGAACAAACTTATGCTAGATCATGCTGTCAAGTGTGTTTTTACATAAGGGAAACCTTCACCTTAACAAAAGTATATCAATATTGCTACCACCGGTATATTATTACAATTTCTTTGTATAAACCAAAATGTGATGATGTGGATCAGTGATACACATCATACAATTTTTTTGAAACATATGTGTATTTTAAAGTAATTTTAAAGAACAGTGATAGGACGGAGGGCATTCGTCTTTTTTATTATCTTTTAACATGACACTGACAGAACTGTATTCCCAAATGTGTCAAGGTTGTTGCATGTGTTTCAATAAAGGCAGTGTATTTTTACCTCAGAACAATACCAAATGCAGTTTATCCTGATGTTAAAAAAGCACAGGCAGTTCCGATCTGTGCAAATAGTTCCTGCAGCTTTTCTGTAATCTTTTTTTCCAAAAGACCTTGTCCGTTGTTTTAGGTAGCTGTTGACGTCAAAACCTTGTGCCCAAGAGTTTATACAGGAAGGTGTGAGCTCGGCCTTTAAAATCTTCTGTGGGTAATCTCAGTTTAATGAGACACTGAGAGATTTGTGGCAGAGCTGTATGAACCATTGGAAAGGTGTTACGAAATAGACAAACATTACTACAACAATATATTTGCCCTTAGCATTGATGTACTGACCATTGCCCAGTTTGTTCTGACTTGAACCAGTTATGTCATCATACTGCTGAAGATATGAAAACAAAAAATCAGTACAAAAGTAAATAAACCGTACATGAATGTGTAATCCATGCGGCTCTGTGGTTTTTATGGTTCACTCTTAGAAGTTCTCTCTAGGGGGAAGCATTGCATTGCGAGTGGACTGACTCCTCCTCTGACGCTGCAGCCTGTCTCCTCCTGTCTTTCCCTGAACTGACAAACTGCACCTGCATGAGGTTACCTGAAAAAAATATGACACACCCTTCTTCAAATGACTCACAGACATCTTTTGTTAAATACAACAAGCCATTAATGTACTTCATGTATTTCCAAACTTTGGAAAAAAACAAAACTTTGGGATTTTTGGATGTGCACAAGGCTAAATATTTGGAGTAAACAATAACATAACGGGCATATTTAACCATGGATTGAATAGATGTATATTTAACAATTTGCTTTTTTCAAAATAATTTGATTGAATAAACATTTGAATTAATTTTTGAACTATAATGTGGAGCCTTTTTTTGACGGCAAAGGGATCAGTTGCATCTATAAGGAGACAGAGATGGATCGCAGCTTGCCTATCTGCTCATCTGAGATCTATGTCAACTGCCTGGACACAAAGCACTCATTATGAATTTTGATACAGACTGAATATTGTGCGGAGGTCGGCCATGAAGAAAGAGAAGGTTGCGGCCCTTTGTGAAGTGGGTCAGGTCTGTGAGGGGGGTTAACAGTTGCTTATGTCAGCAGAATGATGTGATTTGATAATTCCCATAGCCTGTGGACCCCCAGAGAACCAAAGAAACCTGCTGAGAGCATGAGGTTGCTCCAATTATCCCATGATCCTTTGTCTGGCACTAAATACCAGACATTTATAGGGTCAGATTGGATGTCATGTGTAGTGTTGGTTTGAATTAGCCTCAACGATACCTAGAAACTCCCATTAAAGCATTTTGGTCGGGCTGTGAGCAAACCTCATGAGAAACTTACATCCTGCAAAGCTCAAAAGGAAAAACCACCATGAACCCTTTAATGGAGAACAGGAAGTCTATATGTGGATGCATTCCCAGTACTGACAGGATCAGTTTCACTAGTGCAGCCTGTTACAATTTATTTTTTTATTTTTCTTTGCCAGCATACATGTAATGGCATTCATACAGCAAAAACTGAGATCTAAGCATTTTAGAAACAAGCATATATTTCATTAATAAATGTTTCCTCTGCGTCAATATTTTGCTCTTTAATTGCTGAGATTAAACCACAATTTAGAAGAAAAAACTTGTGTTTCAGTCACCTCAACGTCTGAAGTCAACATCCCAGAGTAACCACTCCAAACTTCAAAGTAAAGTTAATTACAGGTGAAGTAAAAGTTACACAGGGAAGTGTAAGGGTGTTCAGAGGTTAAATGCACAACCCCAGTTCCAAGAAAGTTTGGACATTTTGCAAATTTGGTAATTGGTTTTTGGTTTATTCTGGATTTAAAACATCATTAAAAAAACATATTTCATTAACATTATTGATTATTGTAAATATAAGCAGTTCTGAGCATGATGTGAACAACATGTTTCTAACAAGTTGGGGCAGGGGTGACAAAAGACCGGGAAAGTTGTGTTATGTCCAGAAAATACCTGTTTTGAACATTCCACAGGTAAACAGGTTCATTTGTACCAGGCGATTGTATCATGATTGGGGACCTCAAATGGTTCAAAAGTTCAGGATTAGATGAGGGTCATCATTTTGTGAAATGTATGATTGTATGAAGGATATTTTCATATACGGGTTTAGAAACTACTTGTAAAATCATTGCAAAACATTTTTTTGTTTGCACATGATTGCATTCTGTTTTTATTTATTTTTTACACAGCATGCAAACTTTTTTAAGTTAAAGGCCGTAGAGTGACTTTTTTCACACATCACTTAAATTTAAATTTAGTTCTTTGGTGGGTCCACATGCAAAACCTACTAGATTAAGCAAAACTTATTGACAATGCTTTGAAACTTTGAGCACTGAAGCTCTCTGGGACAAAATAAGGACACATGCGGGTGTTTAGTTACACTGACTTTTGCTGAGGGTGAAGTTGCACGGAGAGAACCTCCATTTGTGGTTGTGTGTGTGTGTGTGTATATATATGTGTGTGTGAGAGTGTGTAAGAGAGCCCATACTTGTGGGTGTGTAGTTACTGTGATGTCATGATCCCTTCCCAGCAAATCAGTGTGAGGCAGGAGGTTTCTGGTGGAGGCGGTCAGGGGATGACTTGAGGATGGGGGAGGTTAAGCTCTAAACCAGGCTGTAAAACATTGACCTGTGGGAGTAAGTTTGCGGTGTAGCATGTTGTCTGTAGTAGCGTCTCAGGCCAGGAGCCTGTCTGCAGCTGCCTGACTGTGACATGCACTAGGTTTATTAGGTAAAGCTGGACGTGATCCAGCTAAGACATGAGAAGACATGTAATAGATGAAGACGTTATGTCACCATCTCAGGGACAAACAGGTCATATGCACTGACATCAGGGCCCAGATCCCCTCAAACCCAAACCCTCTTAAAAGATCAGAGAGCACAGACATAAAGACTTTCAAACAGAACTCACTGAGTCAATTATGTAAACCAGAACTAATTTTGCACATCTTCACTTTAAATTCAACTCCCCAGTATTTGAATTGTTTGAATTGATTAAATGCACTTATAATCAATGAATACCATCATAGAGTGTATACTTTATTTTGTATATGTATACACGTAGTCAATGTGTCTTACTGGTATCTGGTTTTCAACATGGTTTAATAGCAGCACATAGACATAAACCATCAACCCCCTACTGGCTTACATATTGCACTGAAGATTTGAGGAAACATTGACAAGTGAAGGACATTTGGTGCTGGTTTGGTGCTTGTTAATGCCCTGATCTTTACTCTGTAAGATCTCTGCAAAGTCTTTTATCTTAGCACTGACAGCAGAATAAAAGTTTTTAAGTTTGGTCCTCTGAGACAGCTGCTGGAGCTATTTATGATTTTAACAATTTTACAGGAGAAACTGCAGTGATTTTGTGGACTTCAGTCAGTAATTGGGCTCTTGTGGGGCAACTATTTGCCGTGGTTATACTGATGGCTTCTCTTTGCTGTATCTATATTAAAAAAATGTTATGGAGCCAGTAAACTGCAGCATCACATGATCCCATGTTGAAAATGTGTACATTTCTCAGTAGTTGTCTATTTCTTATGCAACAAAGCAGTGAAAGGGGAACATATATAGATAAAAAAAAAAAAGAAAGGTCAGCAAATTGCTACAAAGATGGTGCAACAACATCCTCCAGAGAGATGGCTCTTATTTTAAGAAACAAAACCTTTGCTTTGATTTACCCCCATTTCCAGGTCAACTTTTGTTTCAGTTCCTCTTGAGAGACCATTGTTCCTCAAAATTACCTAACTGTCACACTTTGTTTAGGATGAGCCCACAAAATCCCCTGACATTGTTTGAGTCATGCAACGGTTGGCTTCCTTCTCATATTTGGAATAATTTTAGCACTTTCTCTACCCCACAGAGGTCTAATATAGGACCAGTGGGAGTCAAGAAACAGGAAATTAATCAAAGTTTGAGGTTTGGCATTGGCAAGATCTTGTGTTAACATGCCATTGATAATAATTAATGCAAGTTCTTTATAGCCTCACGTTCAGGTGGCTCCATGGGGATATTTTTGTCAGAAGGTTGGAAACCACCAGTTCAATCCGCTGTAGATTAAAATATCTCCAAAACAATTGCCACAAACTTTGGCATGAACATTCATGGTCCTAACAGGATAAATTCTGACTTTGTTTATCCCTTAAGTTTACCTCTATCACTACCATGAGGCTGTCAATTGTTATTTTGACTAAAATATCTCAAAATGTTTTTGATTAATGACATAATATGTGTTACAAGTATCCACATCTTTAATAGTGTGAATTTTAATTACCTTGATGATCTTCTTACTTCATATCTGTCTCATTAGATCGAATCTTTTTGTCAGGCACTATGGTTTATGAAGAAAAGCTGCAAAACTTAAGACATTACCATCAGCCTCAGTTGCACTTTTTTATTTAGGAAAAACAAAAACTATGACTGTAATCAGGGTGAACACTGTACCTGCTAAACATAAGCAGGTTAGCACTGTCAAACATGCTGACATTAGCATTAGGCTCAAAGGTACAGCTGCGCACAGACTTAAAGGGTTTCTAGCAGGGCTGGAGGAGACATGCTAATCATTTTTTGTTTTCAAAACATATCCTGTTTCTGTTCTTGTGAAAACAACTTACTGTACTGTTGCTATAATAAACAACTTTTTGAGAAAAATGGTGATTATAAAATCAGAATATTCCATTATTAGAAGTAACACTGCAAGTGGAACTTCAAATTACAGCTATAGTGGCAAACTATATAACTCTATGTCAAAAGTCCCCCTTTAATTGAACAGATATCTCATTACATGTTAACAAACAAGTCTGAATATGCCTCCCCGCTGTGTCAGTGTTCATATCCCCATGCTGAGTTCTGGCTTGAACTTCCTAGCTAGTCACATTCCATTGCAGAAAGGCCGTAAGTATGAAGCTGGTGAAGAAAGTCCGAAAGGATGAAAAACAAAGACAGGTGTGAGCAACAAAGGAGGAAGAAAAAACTGTAAGAGGGAAGGAAAACAAAACCTCATCATTAAGGGAGACCATGGGGGTTTTACACTGCTGGCTGCTGCTGTTGGTGGTCAACTCCCGTGAACGACTTACAGGTAGTGTGGTAGAGGAATGTGTAGATTAATGTGTGTGTGTGTGTGTGTGTGTGTGTGTGTGTGTATCTGAATGAGAAGCATTTATTCAGACTGTAACCCGAATAAGTGTGTGGGGCTGTTTGCAGTTGTATAGCTGTGTGTGTGTGTGTGCAGGTTTTGGCTGTGGTGGCCTCCTCTGGGCTCAGACATGTCTCAACCTGTCCTCTTAGGAATGCAGCAAACAGGAACCCTTGTGTAAAACGTAAAACCTACCAATGATATACCCATAATGCTTGGCTTTCTAAATTGTGATTAATGGATTACACAGGTTTAATAAAGGTATAGTTACATCTGGTTCACACAGGAAGGGCAACAGTAAGTAAGTAATAATGGTGTGAACCACCTCTCATCAGGCTTTCTCCAAAGAGCTGGCACTTCCATTTAACACTCAGTGGATGACAAACAAGTTGTACAGTAATTAAAGGTGTTGAAAATTGGTTTCTTGACCAAAGTTTCTTGGGTAATTGGTTTCCAGAGGGAGGATCTATGTGCTCACCAGATTTTATGTCAGCTTGAACATTTATTTTTAAGATTGGTTACTCACAGATTAAAGCTTCATTAAAACATCAATACCAAGTATGAGTTTTAAATTTGCAGAGCATCAATGGGGCAAAATAAAGTGCAGCAAAAACACAAATGATCAACTTTAGTAATTATTATTATTGTGACATAGGCAGTAATGATGTATTTAATATTTAATTTATGTAAATGTTTTTGAATAAACACAACTCAATTGCCCGCTCTTAAATAGTTTTTAAAATATTTTATAGTGTTGACAGACAAATGCATCAAAAATGAACACTGTAAAAGTCAAACATGTCATTCTGTCTCATACATATATTTACTCTAAACTTTTTTATATGTGTTATTTCTAAATTTATTCTGAGCACAATGACAACAGTACCTTGATGAGAAAAAATGTGTGAAAGAATTAATAATTAGTGAATAAAAACTAAAACCTGGTAAAAAAATCTTAAATGTTTTAATATTCTCCCCAATCTTAAGCAAATCTGGGGTTTAAGTTGCTTAACAATTAAATCAGTTATCATGTTTTCTATTTCTGAGAGTTAATTAAGACAATTGCTCTTTAAAATCAGATGTTAAAATCTTTAAAATACGACAATATGTCATCTGCGTAAACTCTGATTTTGTGATGTGAGTAGCTGTAGCATTTAGCTCGCAAAAGATCACAAACATAGAAGGTGAGAGTTGCCATAATTGGCCCCTTTTACACAGCCTGCTCATGTCCGGTATTTTATATCCCCAGTGTTTTGCCTTGCTGTTCTGTGGAAAATGGAGAGAGGGAGCTATTGTTGTTAAGCTGGCAGCATAGGTGGCAACAGAGCTCAATTAACATCTATGTAAAACAGCCACTGCTGGTGGTTAGATGCCATGCCTATTTTGGTTGCTAGCATAGTTGCAACGTCATTGTAATAATGGGTCTTCTTCACAGCAATATTTATGGGATATCTGTTTAAAAAGCACTTCTCCTTTTATTTACCTGTGAAGTGTGGAGCTCTGTTAAGTGACTTGAATTTCTTCCTTTTTGCCAGGGGCTGTGAATGGCATCAGTCCATATATAATGCATTATGAGGGCTTGTCATATGACAGCGAGGATCTTCACAGGAGGCACATGAGAGCCAGAAGAGCCACACATCCTCAGGGAAATGCACTGAAGCTAGACTTTACCGCTTTCCACAGGTAACTTCACATTTCTCTGTCTGTGGCACTTATTTTAAAATGGCTCTTAGACATTTATACAGTCTGACTAAGAAACAGTATTCCTCTCTTTAAACTCAATCTTTATTGCTGTCTCTAATGTGCTAACACATTAATTGTCCATTCTTCTCTGCTGTTGATAGATACACATACTTTCCACGACACTACAGAGCTTTGACCACATCAGTGAGCTGTTTGTGCTTTTTTTTCCTCAGAACTTTCCGCCTGCATTTGAAACCCAATGCAGCAGCTTTTTCAGAAGATTTCATGGTGGTCAGTGAAAATGGGACCATGTCAGCTGACCTCTCCCACATATATTCAGGAACATTAGAGGGTGGGTATGACAGGGATGTGAGGGAGGGCTGGAACAGTTTACTTGTGATTCAAGTCTTACCTAATTTCCTTGAATCAAAGGTTTTAATCAGCTTGTATCAACAGTCATTTTTAGGTTTTGGAAAGCATGTGAATAAATCATTTGGATTAACATCTGTTTGTGGTAAAACGCCCCTGATTACTGAAACTTGAAGAACAAAGTGAAGCTTAAACAGACTCAGTTTTTGCCTTCTCTCTCTCACCTCATATCTCACCTCTGATATCTCTCAGATGTCTGTATGCTGCATCTAATCTTAAAGTTTTTCTCAGTTATCTTATCTGTTTACTCTGAATGTGTCTTCCCTGACCCTGACATGCTATTCATCTTGACCTGGTCCTGTAGGTGAACATGGTTCGGTCTGCCATGGCTCTGTGTTACAAGGTCAGTTTGAGGGAAGCATCCATACAAACAATGGGACTTATCATATAGAGCCACTAGATAGATACACCAGCAACCAAACAGATCACCACTCCATAATCTACCACCAAGATGATATAGGTAAGATTACAATTCAGTTTTCAAGAAAATGTTTTCTTCAAGCTTCTTTTGTAAACTTCTTTGTCTTGTAGAAACTCCTTACTACCTCAAAAGTGTAGAATGAAAAAAATAAACAAAGCTTTTGCATCTGCAAAATCCAAATGACTCAGAATAACCTCAACTATTTTTTCTGATTTTTTCCTGATGATGGCAAAAGCACAGAAAGAAATATATTGCTACGGTCGATCTCCTCCAACAGTCTGATTCAAGTTCCTTTTTGGCAGACTCACAGCAATATAAACAATTACAGCGAAATGCTTTTACCCCCCTGTTACCAGTCTACAGTATCCGATATTTGCAACCTGAAGCTCAAGTGCAAACTGAGGTTATTATGGGTCAATAAACTATCTGTATCCTAAACTCCTAGTAAGACTGGAGTTATATGTAACAGCAGAACCTATTTAAGGCTCTGAGGGAGTGCTGGATCCTTTGCAGCTTCACAGGCCAAAGAAAAGATAAACTGAAGGTGGCGTGATTTTTGAAGGAGGAGGAGTGGGGATGAGGCTTAAGGACTAAGGAATGTGTGAAGGTGAAAGAGGAGGGAAGAGCAACTGCAGGAGAAGAGGAGAAAAGAGGATCTTGCAGGGCTTGAAGGCCTTAGAGACATTTTCTTTGACAATAGATTAAAACAAAGTTGGCCTGCTATGATTCTAGCTTATTATTTGGTCAGATGGCAGTCATCACTGAGAGCTGTCAAAAGCTTTTTGCGTGTGATGTTGTGAAAATACATGTGCTTTTTTATTCGTGCATGTTTCTTGGGCTGCACAAGCATATTTGCATCAGTATGAGATTATTTCCATGACAGCCTTTCACTGGAAATATGCAGATTATGTTGTCCCCTCTTTTCCTTCCGCCCCCTGTGTTTGTCCCTGAGTTTACAGACTCTGTGGTGGCGGCCTTCCTCCCTACGCCTTCATCTCTACCTCTTTCATGACTGTTGCAACATTTACATTTGATAGTGTCGTAGATAGTGATGACATCCTGTACTTTCATTCACCGACTTGCATATCTGCAGGAAACTGTGACAGATTTGGCCCATGATATTTCTGTTATCAATCAATTCTTGCATGGAAATGGTGAATTAAAACACGAGGGGCTGACATCATGTGTCTGCCCCTGTGTGTATTTCCACTTCCTGTTGTTGGCGTCTGGGGACAACAAAGGTTATATGAGGAATTTTCTGTCTCCTAAGGTGACACAAGGTCTCTAAAATCTGGGACAAAGGGCATGGCCCTGGGCGGCCATTTTTCAACTAATACAGTGCAATGACATCAGGATGGCTGGTCACAATTCCTGCCTGATTATTCTTCAAGAAAATCAAACACTAAAAAGGAACTAAGGCCATTGTTTTACATTTAAAATAATAAATTGAACACATAAATAATATTAACAACAAGGTTGACACAGTAGATTGATAAAAGTAATGTGACAATGGCAAAGTTCCGGTTATACATAGACTCAAGAGAATTACAATTTTCAATTTGCTTTGAATTTTCAGCATGAAAAATTGGTAATCATTAACAGCTTACTTGTGGTAATCGAGAGTAATGCACATACTCTAAATATCACTGGAAATTAATGTTTAACTTCTGGTCCATTCATAGTTTTGTCAAACTGAAAGTGAAGATGTGTTGGACTTTGCATTGTCTTTTTTATATTTTTCTAGTGATAGACCGATTATCGGCCAGGCCGATTATCGGCGCTGATATTTGGCATTTTGACGCATATCAGCTTTGGCCTTTTTTTTTTTAATCCCACAGCCGATAAGAGATCAATTTAAAAATGGGTTATTTTGGCCCTAATGCAGCCGCTCCTCTCTCTCTGCAGTCACTACTCTGTCTCCAGAATTGTCCCACCCACAGCACCATCTGATTGGTTACACACAGAGCCACAGCACAGCACAGCGGGTAACAGCCAATTAGCAGAACTTTAGGGAGCTATTTATTTGTTTAAGTTTTCATTTAACTTTATAAGACATGCTGCTGAGCCTGGGAGCT
>JAQMCX010000046.1:2204956-2220012 GCA_029814765.1 Acanthurus leucopareius
GAAAGATAGACAGAAAGGGAGAGAGAAACAACAAAACAGAAAAGAACAACCACAATAACTGAGCAGATGCATACAAATAGGAGAACCAGACATCCAGCTGCTGAACCTGAAAAGAAAAAGTATCCTGAGGTTGTTAAGTTGTTCTCTAAAATCAAACACATCTAATACTTCACTCGTCATGTGTTTAGAATATGAACCAAACAGCATTATGCCTGACAACAGCATACAAAAAGAAAGTTTTTTGGCTTTAAAAATGTTCTTTGCGTTATTTTCCAAAAAAAGCAATATATAGACTACACATAATACTTCTCAGTCATCACTTTTGACCCACTCAAAGTGTGCAGCTGTGTCTGCATCATGCCCCCTGCCTGCATTTTCGTTTTTTTTCTTACTTTTCTGTTTCCTGGAAGTTTCTGGGCTTCAATCTTTGGACAGTGGGTGTATGTCCCCCCGGCCAGTAACGGCACTGAGAGTGTGAGGTCAGGTTTATATGAAAAGGGAGCAACCAGGCTTCATCTGTGTCTTTGTCTGACTCCTTGGCTCTCTGTTTTTGTCATGGATGAACAAAAAGCAGCAGATCTGTTTGTCACACATATGCACCCACACACAGGAAGAGAAGTAACACCGGGTGTTACCTTTTTTTATATTTGTGCTTTAAAACATAACTACAGCAAAACAATTAAAGAATAAAAACTGATCTATCTGATTTGGCCAGGTGAGCCAGAAAGGAGGGAACAACTTGGAATGATGCCTTTACAAACAGCTACTGATAAATCCTGTACAGAGTATTTTCAAACATAAATATACTTCCTTTTTTCAAATTTTAGGTTTGATGATCTAAATACCACAAACTGAAGTGTCATTTTGTTTCACTTTGACATCCAAAAGGATCGTGGGAGTTTGGGCAAGCAGGCTTAGAATAAGTAACATGAACTTTACCTATTAATACCAAAAATAGTAAACATGGCTTCCAGGAAACAGAGCTCATCATCTTTTTTTATGACTGGGGTTATAAAGCAATAACAGTAACCTCGTGTATCTGTTGAGTCAAGAGAAGTCACATGACATTACATCTCAACTTTGCTTCAAACTTTGAGGCAATGATTTACAAAACCTTGAAAACACAATTTATCAAAATCTCTTTACTGAGTCTGACAATGAGTTATTTATTCTAAATATTCTACATTTTAACAAAGCACACAGGTACTTTTTTGAACTCTAGGCCTCAGGAAACTCGCTCATGACCTTTTAATACAATATCTGTAACTCCTGGCATGTTTCAGGGACCCTCTCCAGCTGTGAAGCTCTTTGTCATTCAGCATTTGCCCCCTGATCACTGCTCCTGGTTAAGTAAGCAACCCATTTATATTAAAAGCTTCAACACAAACAAAAAACCGTCCAAAGATCAGATTAGGATCATGATTGGTCCAAATCGCAGGCTTGTTTATTTGTGGGGTTATCTTACACAATGTTGAGTCCAGCTCAAAAAAAAAAGAGCAGTGCGTGTTTGAACTTGACCTTCTGTTTAATCGCTGATCAAATATTTATTATGGTTGGAGCGCATCATTTATGTGGGACACTGTTCTGTTTACCCACATTAAAATGAGTCAAGTGAAGGAAACATTACAAAGACAGAATTACATGTTTGCTTGTGTGTTTTTCCCTCTGTGTTTGTGTTTATGATTCAAGTACATTATCAGATCCACATCTATGCTTTCGTACTGTACATGTACCAGAGTCCCTGTGTTTGCTTTTGTGTAGTTCTGCCCTCCATGAGAACTGGCTCTGACGGATTCTGTGGCACAGAACATCTAAACCATGTCGCCCAAAGCCTTAGACTCAGCGAGGTAGGACAGTCCAGACGTCACTTCAGTGAATAAAACACCTACACACAGTCTGCTTTCCTTTCTTTTTTCAGTCCTCACCCTCAGATCTTCCTCCTCTGCAATAACTTTTATAGTCAATCAACTCCAAAAACAGGAAACAGTTGAAGGAGGGAGTTCACTGTTGTGTCTAATTGATGTGATATAAATGGCCTAATATATGAGCTCATTCACTCACCCTGTTGCGTCACAGAAACCAGGATTTAACTCCAGCAGAATGCTTTAATCATAACAAAAAATGTAAGTTACAGCAAATACAACACAGTGACAAGAAGCTGTAAAACTTAAGATTTCAGTCTAGTAGTTACTGTTGTTAACAGAAAATACTAAGTGACAACATTGTGGGGGCAGCAAAACAAATTATTGTCACTTTAGTAAAGGAGTAATGCAGGAATAAGCAGTTTTCCATCATTCTGTGAGTATTCATGATCAAATTTAATGCTGCAAACGGAGTGTCTGTCATGTCAGGTCATGTGAGAAGTTTGTTACTGTTCTCAGGAGTTGAAGGTGTGCACTTGTTGTCAGTGTTTCTTCATGTAACAGCTAACTGTTGCGGTTGCCCATTTTTACACTCCTCCCAGAAATATTTCAAACTGATCTGCTGTCAAAAATGCTAAAAAAATTATCATTTTCTTTGTTTTTAGACACATCATGGATGATTAACTATAGTCAGTGTAAATCTCGCTAACAAACACACTGCATTTCCTCTGACTGCTTCATATAAAAGTCAGCTCATATTTTGCCAGATTGTGGCTTAACATATGTTTATTTGAATATAAATCTTCCAGACTAATACTTAAAGAAAGCCGAAAGCTGCTCCTTTATAGACTGAAACTGTGTTTATAGTGGTGGTGTAGGTGCATGAGGGCTCAGGAGCTTTCATGAAGGGTGGTGATTATCGCGGCTCAGTTATTATTATAGGTCACGTAGACCGTGTCGCCCAGCCTTTACATTAGGATTTTATGTGTGTGTGCATGTGTTTAGGGCAAAGGGAAGAGCCCAAGAAAAATATTTGCACTTGGGTCAGTCAAAGCTATGTTATGTTATGCTGCTCATATACAAAATATCTCGATTGTGTTGTAAATTAATTATAAAACCAGGTGCAGCGGAATAAACATCTGCCAGATCTATTGAGCTGATCTCTCCCTTGGGTGCCCTATTTATTGTTAACCTTTGACCAACAGGGTGGTGGTCCCACAGTGCTCATAGTCAACAATAGATGTTGGGATATTGATGTAGATCCATATTTAACAACATGCCTGATGCTTATGATCATTTCCACCAGTTTGGTCATGAAATGGTCCAAACAGATGTTGCCAGTGGAGCCAAGTTGTGTTCCTGTGGCTCCACGTCCATTCTCCCACTGGGAGACATGCGACATTCCAGTTATATTCCAGGTTAAACTGCGTTTCATGTCTTGATCTGATACACATATCAGAGGGAGTGATAGGACAAACTGTTCACTAAACTTAAAGGGAGGTTAAGTGCATGGATGCTGGTGATCTCACATGTTCCTGTTCTCATTTTGTGCCCATCCACAGGAGGCACCAGCGAGCCGCCTGAAGAGAACAGTGGACGAGTCAAAGACCAGCTGCCTCCTCCACCTCCACGCTGACCACCTCTACTACAAGAGGTTCAAATCTGTTGAAGCTGTTGTGGCTCAGGTGACCTGTTCATACTTATGCTGAATTCACTTCTTGATATCAGATGTATTAAACACTCACACACACTTTAGGAGGAGTTCTCTTGACCATGATTTTATTTTAATTTAAGAGTCAAAGCTTCCATTGCCATAAGAGTTTTGATTCACAAAAAAACTCAGATTCAGATTCAGATTCATAAAATTCTATTTATCCCATATGGGCAATTCAGTTTACAGCTCCGAGTTCACATAAAAGCACAACAATAAAACAATCATTCATTGGCCATACAACTCTAATGCTCAATTGTCAGTAAATCAGGTCAGCTGATGGTTTTCTCAGCAGCAATATCTTGTACATCTTGTACAAAAAAACTCTAAATACAAAACACTTATGCTTCCTTTACTCATTAATTTCTGAGTCTTTGCCTTATTTTTCTCAACACATGCACAAAGAAAGGCTCAAATCCTGAGTGTCACCACCATCAGAGTGATGCACTTGATGTCTGAGCAGCCAGATGTGTCAGACCTCAGGGAACACAGAGTGCACGCGAGCATGAATGGTGTAATGGAACATCCAGCCGGAGCATTAAAACATAACAGGATTTCCTCAACTGCTGTTGGCTGAGTTTAGAACGCTTTGTTTGCAAACCTGATTCCTCTTTTAGTGTCCCAGATTTTTGGTTACAATGTTCAGCTAACATAGTTCACTGAATGTAATACTACTAACTAAAAGTTGTATCTTAAAAAAAAAGCTGAAACTATGTGCAAGGAATTCTAGGTAAATTCAATATCAGGTGTCATATGGCACTAAATCTGTGATTTTTCTTAATTTGTCTTGTCTTAATGAAACAACAAGGTTTCAGATTACTAAAATTACATTTTTTATTGGCAAATATACCTCTGTTTAACCGTATGTACTTTATATTAGCTTTCTGGAATCAAAGTTGGAGTCTTGGAAATTTCTGTGAAGTATTTTAGGATTTCTACAGTTTATTTATCTCAAACTAAAACAGCATTTTAACCAGGATTCAATCTTTAATTTTATTGGAGTGGTTTTCCTATGTTTACCAAAATCTAATGAAGAAAAAAAAGTAAAATAGTGTGCTTTGGAGTTCTGTCTTATTTTCTAACTGAGATATCAACAATACTAAATGAAGGATGGAGCTGTTGCAGCTGTGAGGTTGAATAATGGGTCTGCACAGATGCACACAGCTGTAACGGCTTTGGATATGGCAGCAGTTTTGGGTCGCTCTCAGAAAACACATTAGCACATGGATTGTAGACATTAAGCTAAATAAGGCGCTGAAGCAGGCCTCTACACCATCCACAGACCCATCAGTCTGTTATGGTAGAAAAAGCACCCGGATGCTTCAGTATGTGCCTTCAGTATTAAAACTTTACAGGTGCCACAGACAAGCTGCCAATGTAGGAACATGGAGGGTACAAGTACAAATTTGATAACTCAGCCTAATTTGATTATTAAATTGCTTTCCTCTTCCTCTTTTCTAACACACTTTGCAAACTCTGAGGTGGTTTGTTGCATTTTAAATGTCAAACACATAACCTCTCATGCTGCGCTTCTGGCTTTTGATTTTATTAGAACTGCTAAATTTCTGCAACTTGCTCAGAGTTGACGAGTGAGCAAACCATTGGTTTTATTACAAGAACAATATCCTTATTTAGGTCAACTGGAACACAAACCTGAATTTACTGATAGAAAAGCTGCATTTTTGATTTTCTTGTTTAATATAATCTTGTTTTGTAATGCAGACTGTCTGCTGGTGAACTCAGATTTAAGTGATATGGTGAATTTAATGATTTAATTAAGTGACTTTGTGTGCTGAATTTTCTTTGAATAAACAAAGCATTTGTCATTGAGGTCAGATGTGACATGAGTTGCTGCCCTTATATTAAGTTTAACTGTACAGTGATGCAAAAACAGTTACAAAACCTCAACATAATTAGCTTTCATCTTTTTAATTTAAAACCAATAGACTGAATTCATTATAACTCTCCATATTTTATACAAAATTATAAGCACACAGATGTTTGATTTGATCTAATTATTTTAGATTTATGTTCTCAGTTTCAGTTTGGAACAAGAACTTTTGATTTTTTTTTTAATTTAATCTTTTTGAAGTCAAATTAAGGTCCGTTACTAAGTAGGTTAGTCTGTCCATTTGTGGCCACACTGTTATCCTCTCTGTCTGTCCAACTGCTGTCCGTCCTCTCATCACACGTCTCTCAGATTCTTTCCATCTTGAACACTTACACTCCTGTTGTTGTCCTTGGTTCAATGCCAGACCTTTGTTGCACCAGGGTGAGAAAATATACTGTAAGTGATGCCGTGATGTGATCTTTGAGTGTAAATAGACAAAATGCTGCTGTCATTCGCTGCTGACCTGGAATTAGTGTCACTTGCATCCAGGTGTCAATATTTACATTCATGGAAACTCCCAGCAGGCTCTACTGTACGTTCGCCTCCTGCTGCATAGACTCAGACCTTCACATGTGACTGGTTTGCACGTGCCTCTTTGAATATGTGACCGACCGTGCCACCCACACTGAAAGCACCCTGCGGATAACCACACATTCAGTTTACCTCACATGGTCAACTTCATGATCTGAGCTTGGTTGAGTTCAGAGGGAGTCAAGAATGGTGTCATAAAAATGAAATGTTAAACTGACTGTGAAATACTGTTTTAATTGTTTCACGCCACTCGCTTGTTTGTCCCCTGTAGTCTGTATGCCATGATGTATCTTGTCTTTATCAGATTTAAGTGTCTCACAGAAATGTTCTTTTTGCCAAGCTCTTTTTTATTCAGTGCAAGTATTTCCAAATTTGCTTGTGTTTTCAGTGTTAGTATGTTTTGTTATATTGCATATGTATTGACGAGTTGAAGAGGATATTATGTTCTTTATGTAAGTGATTCCAGATGCATGTATTCATGTATGTACTTTGGCAATCGTATAGGATTTAAGGGGGATCAACTTGTAGAATATGGCAGAAATTTTATATAATGTTCTGTAGAATGTTTTCATTAGTGTATCATCACCTATAAATAAATATTCTTGTGTTTTTATTACATTGGAATAAGCTTTTATACCTACAGAAGGAGCAGATCCATTGTGTTTCTACAGTAGCCCACAGGGGACAAATTGAACACTGGTTTTTTTGCCTTTTGTTTGCAAGGTTCCACTTTAGGTTGAAAGGGGAGGGAAAAAAGAAGAAAATTTAGTTTGGTGCAATCTTCAACCTTACCACTAGATGTCACTAAATCCTACACCCTGGACCTTTGAACCTCAGTCATGGAGAACCTTCTTTACGAGTAGATTGAATTGACTGTTGTTTTGGGTTTTTTTAGGTTGCATCCTATATGCGAGCTGTTAATGACATCTACGATAAAGTGGACTTCAACGGCATCAAGTTGATCAATTTCAAAGTGAAATCCCTCAGAGTAAGATCCTTCCGTCTGCAAACCACCCAACTGTCCTAAATCTTAAAAGTGATGCATTTAAGATGCAGGTCACCTGGTTTTCACAGGGTTAATGCATCATTGTGTTTACATGTCTACCAGTTAATTTAACAAAGCAAAAATAAGCTCTTAACATGTAATTGCTTGTGTGCTTGATTTAAGGGTCAGTCATTCCGTCTGTGTCTCTCCAGGTGATGACAGAAAAGGATAAAAATGATCCTCTGTATCCTCTGTACATCGGGCCTGAGAAACTGCTTAGTTTGTACTCTGAAAACAACTGGGGCAACTTCTGTCTGTCCTACCTGCTCACCAACAGAGACTACAGTGGGGTGCTGGGGCTTGCCTGGGAGGGCAAGCCAGGTGAGTCAGACTCACGCCTACAGATACAATAACTTTTTATTGATTTCTACACTGAAGTCTCAGGATCAATAAAGCCCTTTACTGTTTGCTTGGTTTTCTAGAGGGGGCACAGAATTTGTCTTAAGTTGTTACTTAAGTTAACTTAACTTTTTAGCTAACATTGGTTGTGTGCAGACCATGCAACATACAGAGTGCATGCAGTTATTCAGTCAACTTTTAACAAACCATTTTACAAAACTTGGCGATAATGTGTCAATAATGCTTCATGTGCATATTTACTGTATAGCGCATTTAGCGTTCCCACATTGTCTGTGGTGGCATTTTTATCCATCTCTAAAGACATGTTGGTTAAAACTGTCTGAAAATGATACAAAATGTTGGTGAATGTCTGACCAAAACCTTGACTAGAAGTCAGCTTTAAACCAACGTTTGACAAAAACAACTTCCCCTACTTTTACAAAAATATTTTTACCATAACCCCAAAAACATCACTATATAAATGTGGTTGAATTTTGCTCTCAAAAGAGCAAACTTCAAAAAAAGAAAGCTCATTACTTTCCTCATGACAGGGTTCATGGACAGTAGAATACATTGTGGAGATTAATGATGATACAAATAAAAAGTTCAAAGCCTTTTGACAGTGGAGACAAATTTGAGGGTTTGTGCTGAGAGCACATGGCAGGCTGAGCAGAAACATGAAACATGTCTATTTTGAAAAGAATGAGACTTGGAAGCTAAAATAATGTTTTTTCTGCTCTGCCTCACTGCGTGAATCTCTGCGTGAATCTCTGTTGATTTATCAAAGCGCAGCTCCTTCTCTGGCTCCCAGGACTGTTTGGACATCATATGAGACAAGCTTGCCAGAGGCCAGGTTCAACACTCCCACACACACTTAATGTTTACAGATCTGTGTGAATTATTTGGCCCATGAAGGAGGTGAATCAGCGGTGATGGATTGTGTAGAGTCGGCTTGAATTCAGCTGTGAAAAAACTGGTGATAAGAAAAAAACTGTACTTTTTGAGTAAAACAAGCATGGAGAAAAGTAGATGTAGCTGCAGAGGCACAAGTGAAAACTGGTACAATTGCAGACTAACTGAGGCTCATGAGCAGAGTCAGTTATGTTGCAACTAAAATCCAAACTGCAGGAAAAATGTTTGCAAGCCTCCTTTGCTCCTGTTGGAGTAAAACAATAGCTCGACCTACAAAGAGGCAGGAATCAACTCCCATTTCAGACCTGTTATTCAAGCATTGTTTTGGTTTCAGGGACCGAAAACAAAACGTGAGTGAACTCCTCAATTGATGATCCCAAGTGATTTGCATGTTAAGCTGCTGGATCAAAAATATACTATCTCCACAAAGGTTAATAGGTCAGAAAAACCTTTTTTTTTTAGAATCAATTTCAATTTAAGAGTTTGAGTTTGACCTAATTTTTAAAAACTAAGTGAAGAAAATTATGAGTTTTGCACACTTTTTTTCACATTAAACCTTGTGCACGTTTCATAATTTACATGCAAATTCAAAATCACATATCAAAACTACAAAATATTAGAGAAATTCAAAAGCAATTATTGCATCAGGTTTTTATGAGCTTCCTTGAAGCTGACCTAAATACTCGACTATGCAGCCTCTTAATGTGTCTGCCATGTCCCTCAGCTCTGGTGACAGACTCTGTGTGTGTAGTGTTACTCTTGACCTGGAGGAAGCTGGACACGTATGTTGGAAATGTTTTGGTGGGAGGTTCTTCCTGCTTGTGTCTATGACATTGTCTCATATGCAGCTTTTGATTGGTTAAACTGAGGGGCGTGAGAGCAGACCACCACAATGACATGTGATTAGGGAGCAGTGAACCTTTGACACTCTCACACACACACACACACACACACACACACACACACACACACACAGACACACACACGCAGACACACACACACACAGACACACACACACGACACACAAACCACTCCCAGACGTCTTAGTGAGGATTGGTGACTGCATTCCAGAGCGTGATCACCATGGAGACATCTCACGTGAGGAATACGCACACACACAGATCCAGTGACATTGTTATGACTTTCAGTCTCATGTGACTGCTGGTAAATGAGCAGACTATTAAACGTGGATAATGTTTGACCTCCGGATACAGATACGCTCGGACTGAGTATCTCCATAACCCACTTCAACCAGTTTAATAGTGGTCTTGGGTAATAGAGGGGGCTTAAAGTCTGGGGACCATAAACCCAAAGACCCTGATGCCACTGCAGCTACAGCAGACATACATGCACACACATGCTCACGCACAGCCCCCCATCAATCACTTGAACTTCTCCTTTAACTCTCCAAGTTATGTGTTCATACAGGGGATGGAGGACGGGGGGTTGGGGCCTGAACGTCTCGTGCCGCGGAAGCTTTCTCACCAGTAAAATTCCCTCCTCTCCTGGGACCAATTGAGACACAGATAGTAATTTTCCACACAATATGTTTGGTGTTGTTGGGTGTTGTTTTCTTTGGTTGCTGGCTGCTGTGTGGTTGTGTTATTGTCCTTTTAAAAGAGTAAAATGATATGGTTTCCATTAATATTTATACCTTTAAAATGCCAATTTTTAATCAACCTTTAAACTTTCCTTTGTTCTGTCAATGGGACGTTACTCACATGTCTTTGACTGACTGCTAGCTCTATGGAAAGTTGCCATATTATAGAGATAGTGATGTGCGTGTAAAATATATTTATAAAAATTATGATTGTACTCTGCATCCTGCTCATATTATCTGCAGACTGTGGCTCCTTGGTCAACAATGCCAGCGTCTTTCCCGCCTCTTCCAACGGATACAACCACCAAACTTTCGTGCTCCACTTTTGGAGCTGGCAAGTAGCCCTGGCAAAACTTATTTCATTGGAAAAGGTGGGGCAATATATGCGACAAAAGG
The DNA here is from genome assembly GCA_029814765.1 of Acanthurus leucopareius. NCBI lineage: Eukaryota > Metazoa > Chordata > Actinopteri > Acanthuriformes > Acanthuridae > Acanthurus > Acanthurus leucopareius. The sequence continues at coordinate 2,215,244 of JAQMCX010000046.1, forward strand.
GTTTACACAAACCTTTCCGGTTATCCAGCAGAGCTCAACAAAACCTGCGGACAAACTTTGATGTTTAAAATAAGTAGACCTGCCAAGTCGAACCCCAATGGCAGCTGACTGTACTGTAGCGTGCAGTGTTAGCCAGGTTTACATCTCCCCACTGAACCAGAAAATAACTTTAAGTATGTTTAATTATTATGAATTTAACTTAGATAATTCAGTCTGGGATCCTGTAGTTTAAACTGCTTTAGTGTATTATAGTTGTCTCTTAGTATTTTTCCTAGATTCATTAAAAACTACACAGCAGAACATACACACTCACTCTCCATGTGTAAGTTTATTGACAGACAGGTAAAGCTGAGACGGAGTGGTGTTCAGAGTGACAATAGGGGATCCTGTTGTGATAAAATGTAATTCTGTACACTTTTATAAATGTTTGTTTAAAACAACCTCACAGATATTAACTTATTACCTGAGCTGTCCATCGTAAACATCAATTAGATTTTGCATTTGCACTTCTTGATCTTTAATGCTTATGAGTCACCTTTTTTTCAATGCAAATAAGAGTTTAGATATTAACATTAAGTTGGACTTAATTGTCCATTCTTTCAAACTTTTTCATGCTAAAGCCCCTCATGGATGTCTTTATATGTCTAATGTTTTCAAAACCCACCGACATAACTGTGGCAAAAACAGAGAAAAACCAACTACTTCATACTTTATGATATAAAACAAGTCTAAAAACGTCACTAAAAACAAGGCCAAGCTTGTGACGCATTCCAAACGCTTTTTTGTTTTTTGGCAATGAAGAAGGTCAAATTAATCTCACAATACGATGAATTAATTCTATTCAAATTTGCAATGCGGAGGTCATTGAACTCTGGAGACAAAGAAAGCAGTGATGGAAAGTCACTGGATGCACTTACATTACTTTTGGTTGACTCCCAGAGGAGAGCGACTGTAGTTTTCTGGGAACTTTGGACGGTGTTCATGGAATCAATCCCTGTGTCTGTTTTTGTTATTCAAGGTGTTTCAGGGACACTTGGACTCTCTCCATGTTTATCCAAGGAAATACTTCCCCTTTACTATTGTTTATTTGCTTATATTAAAACCGTGTGAAAGACTGTGTGCTTGTGTGTGTGCGTGCGCACGTGTGTGTGTGTCATAGTGTGCTTACGTACCTGCATGTTTGTTTATCATGTCAATTGATACTGTATGATGAAATATTTCTCGGAGTCAATGCTACTGTGTGTATGTTTGTTTTGTTACTACTCATGTGTGTCATAGCATGTGTGTGTGTGTGTGGGTGTGCTTGTTTCCTCTTAATAGTGAGTGTGTGCTTAATGCGCAAGCTGTTTGTTTCTCCCGACTTTGTTAGACCACAAGCTAATAATAGGAGTCATTCATTATGGCTCCTTTCTGTGGCGAAGACAAGGAGGAGGGGACAAAATTGCAGCCCCTCTCTGCTAGCGCTGCCAAAAACCACAGCGCAGGCCTCCAAAGTAAGCTCTTTCTAGGAAACACTGCTCCTTGAATAGCCCATCAGGGGGGCCATTTTAGGTCAAAAGCGGGGAATAGTGGAGAAACGCATCCAGAATTCTTGATTAATGTAGCTGGAGGAAACTGGCCTGGCAGTTTTTGCATGTGGAACTGCTCTCTTTTCTCATGGGGAGCACTGTTGATGAAAAGTCCTTGAGATTTTCTTTAAATAATTTCAATGTGCATTCTAATTTCTGCCCAAAACCATTAAGTTAAGTCAAATTCCAAGGGATAAAACAGTCTCAGATTACAGTATTGTCACCAGCAGCCTCCTTCACTAGTCACAGGGTTGCATTGCCATAACCATCTCGCCTTTGCCGCTCTACAGCACCTTCATTGTTTCTACAACAGCAGATATAGGGGGCACTTTTGTTTTTGTTTTTTGACCTCAAAGTTTCCTACAACGTTCCTGGACATCACACTTATGCCCACCGTGTAACAAAACATGCAGATCCAGATGCCCATGTCTGGTTCCCACAGCCCTCAGTGACACCAAGTTAACTCTGATTTCTCTGAAACGGCTGCAGACTATCTATAGCAGACATGCATCTTACAAGCTGTAACCCCTCAAAATGGAAATGCTGACTGAATTGTGTAACAGGTGTTACATAAAATTTCACGTGCCTGCATGGAAAGACCTCCACCCTGAACCACACATGGACAGAATAGAGGAAGCCAGTGAAGAGAGAGGATGCACACATGGAAACATTGAAAGTATTCCCAGAGCAGCTGATGCAAGACCTGATGGTCATCAAAAGTGCTAAGAAAATAATGATTGATAAGTGAGAGGATTAATAGAAATGTGGGTGCATACTTTTATCAGAGTGATACATTTTTTGGGCTCAGATTAAGAGAAGTAGGTGGTTTGTATCGTTCTAGATTTAGTAATTAGGTGATACTAGACCTGTGTGTGTTGTACAGTAAGAGGGGTTGACCCAGTTAAATGTTACTTGACATGTTACAAATTTAGGTTGTTAAACTACCGTAGGTCAGCTTTGTTCAAATCCACAAGCAGTGTCTCTGGAGAAACATATCATAGGTGCTCAGGCTGACCAATCGGATCAGCTTCTGAAGAACTAGTCGCCTGGCTGGCCAGCTGGTAGGTGACGTCAGGACCAAGCCATCCATTCATGTGAATGTGTCCAGATGTTTGTGATTGTGGGAATGGCTTTCAGGGACATTATGTAAACCCAAAGACAACTGGTTTGGATCTGATGTGAAACTAGAGGAGCTCAGAATGTCTGTGACTCTGTCTGCCCTGAGTCTCTCTAACCCGGGGGGCCTCAGAGGTCGATAATGCTTCAGTAGCAAAACATTGTTGGCTTAAGGTATTTCCAGTAGCACAAGGTCAGTTATGCAACCATACAGTGCAAAGTGACAGGCAGGTATGTTTTCATTAGGTCTTCAGCTACTTTGTGTTGAGCCTGGTAAATCTGAAGTTATTGCAGCTGGAGTTGTCTGCAGAAATGATGCATCCACGGTCTGCCACTTTCTGCAGTGCAATACCTATTGCAAACTAAATATTATAATACATCAACCACATACTGTATAAAGACCCAGATTTCACTATTTACATGATAGAATATTTACCTTAACTGTCATTTTTGACCTCAGTAGAATCAAACCCACAAACTTAGTGTTAATTCTCTCATCTTTCTGTTTTCCAGGTTATTCAGGAGGAATCTGTTCACAGCAGACCACCCTGCGAAACGGCCAGACGGCCACCCTAAACACAGGTCTGGTCACAATTCAGAACTATGGACAGTTCCTGCCTCCCCGACACGTCCAGCTGACCTTCGCCCATGAGCTCGGCCACAGCCTGGGATCTCCGGTCAGTTACCATCATCAACTTTAAAAAAATACCTAAAAACATCTGTCTGATGCTAAATGAAGGCAGGGGCTCATAACTGACTCAGTCAAAGTTTTCCTCTATAAATATGTGCCCTACTTTTAAGTGCAAACCTCATAAAATAACTCTTCCTTAAATACAGTTCACAGTACTACTCAGTGTAGTATTTCACATCTCTGTTTACCAATTTAACCAGCTTGACCCTGAAGGCTTTTAGTCTCCGAGTGACCAAACACTGTCTAGTCAAGCAAAAGAAAATGTGCTAACTCATAATTTTATCATAATTAGCTGGGATTCTATGGATGAAAATGTCATACTTTCTAAAATCACATAGTTTGCCACAATGTGATTTTGATTTCCATTCAATTTAGTTCCATCTGCATTTCAAAATAAAGTCACATCTTAAAGATGATGATCAATATGTTCACTTTGCATAGGAAAATATCCAGATCGATGGATCGTCACACCCCACTGATCATAAATCAACATGACAAATCTCCGCTAATCAAATTTTAAACATATTTCACATATTTTCGCTGCACCAGAACAAATTATCTGTGAATGATTCACTTACGTGGGCATTAGAGACTGTGGCTGTAATTGACTGTCTTTTTTTTAAGAGATTCTTTGCTCAGCTTGGCTGGAAAATCTGAATAATGAGAGCAGGAGAATCTGTTTTACTCCTGCTCGCTCCTCACACATATTTTCTACTTATTTAAGTACTTATGTTCAACTAACTACAATTTTAAGCTACATTTACTTCACTGCCATAGGTACACAGTAAAATCGGCAGTGTAGATTTAACACTTAAAGAGTCAATTTTAACACTGAGTCAGCAAACATTTTCATGGGTTTGCTCTTCCCTTTACAGAGAAGTACCTTTGACTTCCTGAGAGAACCAAATATTTTCCCAAACTCTGTTACACAACATTAAAACCAGACTACCATTTAGCCAGTGAAGGTAATTCCTGCTGAAATGTGAACAGTCAGGTTGGGTCATAAGATTTGCAAATCATATAGTTATTAATATGAACAAAACTACTTCCAAAGTTAACGTTAGCCAGCCGTTTGTATATCAGGCAGACAGGACATAGCGGTTGCGGCGCTGTACTTTGCCTCTCTGCACCCTACCTCGCGGTGAGTCCGGGACGAATCTCTTATCATGTGAAGGCCCCTTTAGGTTGTGTGAGAGAGGCCGTGTTTACCGCATACTGACCATGGACAGCAGTTACAGTGTTGCCAACTCCCTAGTAAGGAAAGTAGCTATTGGCTGTCCTAAAAGTCGCTAGAAGTCGCTAAATGACGTCATCGCCTAATTTGCATTATTGACAACTTGCATGTAATTGTAATGGACGCTGTAGGAGAGAGGAATAACGTCGTGGGAGAGACA
>JAQMCX010000046.1:2220205-2240220 GCA_029814765.1 Acanthurus leucopareius
TTTTTTTTACAAGCCGTTTTCTCGAGATCACGATATATTATTATCTCATGATAACTGCTTTTAAAAAAAAAAAAAAACAAAAAAAAACCATGTCTGCTTAGGGCTTCTGTAGCTTAGGGCTTCCGTACTTCATCGCTTTCTGGTGTAACTTTGATTTTACACTGTAGTCTCCTTGAGTACTTTTTTACACTGTGTTTTTAACACTGAAATTTTTCACCAACACTGGACTGTACAGGGGCACATTTTACTCTAATTATTGTTAATATAACTCTGTCAGAGTAAATAAACTTTAACACAGCATATTTTACTCTGCTGAATTTACTGTGTAGGTACTATAGGTTGTTGTGTAATGGTATTTTGTGTCACGTGAGACTATAGTGAACCCCACCACAGTTATTTAAAAAGAAAAATATACACAAAAAAGCATTCATTTGTATTCCAAACATATTTATTTTAACTGCAACTTAAGAAGGCATCATATAAATAATAATAATAATAATAATAATAATAATAATAAACAGGTTTAGGAGTGCAAACTGCAACTATAACTCCTTTTAATTCTTTGAAAAGTTTGACCAAATCAAGTGCACAGAATTTCATCTAGTAATTAGAAAGCTACAGGTATGTTCAAAAATAATAAGAAAAGAGAGTGAAGAGAGTAGAGAATGAAAAATGGAAAATGCAAATGGAAATGGAAAACCCCTTCATAAGGTTTTCAAAACAAATATTTGAAAAAAGTGCATTACTGCTTAAACACTCATGCATCAGTATTAAAAAGCTTATGTCATAAAACAATATATCAGACACACAAGACATTTTAATGCAGAACAAGTTAATTTTCATTTGATACCTAGACTGGTCACTAGTTGTACTTAGACTTTAATGTGAGTAGAGTATCTGAGTACTCTCCATAATAACACAACAAGCAGTGTACACAAACAGAAAAGCATTCACGTCTCTCCATGTGTGATGGCTGCTAACACCTGCGACCTTTCTCCCACCACCCCAAATACCAGCATCTCCTCTCACCCTGCCCTCTGTTATTCACACTCCTGCAGACCAAAGAGTCCTCTGTGGCGTTCCTGAGCTGATTAGTTCTGCTATGTCAGACCCTGCAGGTTTCTATAAATTAAAATACCATAAGTTCCTCCCCCTCCGGCCTGGTGTCCTGGCGCCTTGTGATGGGCTGACCTCCATGTTTTCAGGCCAGACAGATGAAATAGATCTGAGCAACTGCTTCTCTTGACATCTGTGAAAGGCATAGTGAAGGGGAGCAGGTGGGTTGTGATGCAGAGTGAATTCTGGGTAAAGAGCCGGTTTCGCCTTTAGCCTACTTCTCTTCCAACATACATGCATACAGCAGCTTTAAGAACTGTGTGCTGTGCAGGACTTTAATTTTATAAAGCTACAAGATCCACTGAAATATTTATGTTGTCCGGCTCCTCCCTTTCATTTCACCCAGTTCTTTGCTGTATTTTATGAAAATAAAATCTTTCAACTAAGACAGCAATTGACAGTTATCTTTGATTAATGTCAGAAAATATTAAAACTGTCAACTATTATTCCCATAGCTCAATATCACACTATTTATTGTTCACCCAGGAGTAAAACTTGACCCTCTTTTAATCTTATACAATACTGTACTGTACTTTTCAAACAGACAAAAATAAATACAAAACACAAAAAAGTAAAGTAATAAAAACAGCAGATTTAAAGAAGACCTGGAAGATGGATTGTTTATTTTACAACTTCATCTAGCTAGATTATGTCTGTGCTGATATGTAAAACCAATATAGGTGTTTAAGAAGTAAACAAAAAAGGCTGTATACCTCCAAACTGACAGTTCTGACATTTACCCAGGCTTTGCTTTTTGTTGGTTACTTACTCGTTGATCACTATTGCTGTTGTTATTGTTGTGACGGTAAAGACAGCGGTAAAGACTGTACAGAGCTGCTGCACAATGGAACTTGTCACTAGAATAAAGTCCGCAGACCTTTGAGCTAAAATGCCACAAAATGACTGAGTTGATTAATTAAGTGGCATAATTGAACACTAAATTCGCTCCATAACATGTTTTTTAAAGTTTCTGTTTACCAAATTATGACATGGTATTAAAAAAAACATAATAATTGTGCTATTCTGCATAAACTGCACCAACATCTGCTGTGATGTTCAGAATTGCAGATGTTGACGGACACAGCAAAGACTATAAAATTAGCACTCATGTTATCTGTCACACTAAAGAGGAACAGATGCAGAAATGCTTACAATGATACACGTTTCCTTCACATGAGTCCATGTTAGCATCGAGATTTTACCAAAGTTTGTCATCCAGAGAAGCATGTTTCAGAAAATGTTTCACAAACACGAGTTTGTCTTCTGACCAAAACAGGAAGAGCTCCTTGTTCTGGCCTCAGTGTCCCACATGTGGAACATGACATTCCTCCGCCGTTTCAGGGTCATCAGATTCCAGGAAATCTTTAGACTGCAGAAACGATGCATTTTCTATTTGAAACTATAACAAAGATAACTCTAAAAGTCACAAAAAAACTTGCTTTGTTCATATGGAAAAGGTCTTTAATACAAAAAAACACCATTTTGGACATATGACCCATAAAAAGCTACCACCAGCACTAAAGAGACGATACAGCCACATCTGGGATTGAGATGCAAGCAAATGCTTTCAGCTTGGTTTGATCATTTGTTTTCCACAGCTGTTTCTGTCTGCAGCTGATTACTTTGAATGGAAATGTTTAAATAAATACTTATTGCATGTTTTCAGTCTGAAGTTTCATGACTTGACCGGGAAAAAAAAGGCATTTAAAAGTTCATTTCTGGTGTTTTGTCTGTGTCCCAGCATGATGAAGGCTCAAACTGCGGGAGCCTCGGCTCCTCTGGTGGTAAAGGCAGGTACCTGATGTTCCCTCACGCCACAGACGAGGTGCGCGAAAACAATGACAAGTTTTCGCCCTGCAGCATCAAACACATCAGCAAGATCCTGAATCTGAAAAAAGACAACTGCTTTGTGGGTGAGACAGGAAAAAAAACAGCGTCCATCTGCATGTTGTTGTGCAGAGTCAAGGGAAATATTTACACTCCGATATTAGTCACAGTAAATAACTAGGATTTGACTTTCAGAGCCTGTCTGTGTGTTTTTACTTGTGCTTATTTATCTCCATGTCTTTTCTCTTTGGCCAGTCAGCGATGATCCCATCTGTGGAAACAGGATTGTGGAGGAAACTGAGGAGTGTGATGTCGGTCACGATGACACAGACCTCTGCTGCTTCAGTGCTAAGCAGCCTATCGGAGTCCAGTGTCACCTCAAACCTGGTAAAGTCTGCAGGTATTAAACACAGAAAACATACACAGAATTTTGGAGAAGATTAACAGTTTTTCAAGCATTAAGAGGATATTTTCATGATGTTTTCACTTTCATCTTCACTCAACTTTTCAGCTGATGTTCTACTTTTAATGTGCATCTTTGTTTGGTTTATATCATAATTTCCTCATGTGTATGATGTTTTCCTTCATCAGTCCGAGTCAAGGCTTGTGCTGCGCTCAGGATTGTGGCTTTAAACCGTCAGGTCAGACATGTGATGAGGAGACCGACTGTCAGAAAGAGAGTGTGTGTTCAGGCCTCTCCCCGCTTTGCCCTGAGCCGGCCGCCAAGGAAAACCTGACAGTCTGCAGTCAGGGCACACGAGTCTGCCTGAACGGGGTGAGGCAGCCACAGTGTGACTCACCATCCAACCACATTGCTTAATAGGCAATATTTAGGGCAGACGCACCTTTGACACATTGGTACACTTGACAGGGGCGTCCATAAAAGAAGTGGCAGCTTCCACTGACAAACAAACCGACTAAATAGCCGTTGTTGATTGAAGTAGACAACCAGCTCTACCTGCTGAGCCACAGTTGCTGAACTAATTTATGTTACCACAAGAAAACCATGTGTGACAAATAAAAAAAGTTTCATCTTGACCGCATTTCGTGCTCCATTAAATGTCTCCTGTCCAGAGGAGGGAAGGAATTTATTCCAGCTGTGAATATTACTTCATCGTATGTTGTGGATGTATGACTCTCCAGAGGTGCTTAACTCTGTTAAACTCTGACAACTTGATCCAGCAACATGGAACTTTTAAACAAACAGAAAAAACTTTAGAGAGGTTTGATAATCGCAGTAAAAAGGGATCCAAAAATGAAGTTTGAGTTTCTGTATTGAAATTAATCATAAATTATTTCAACTAACTCACATTGTTTCCCTCACTGGATGTTCAAATTGTTCTTAAAACCAACGTAAAGATAAAAAAGGGAAGCTGACCCATTAGTGCAAATACACTCAGACAAAAGACAAATTTAGGTCAGTCCTTTAAAACACTTTGGAAGAAAATAAGGTTATTAAAACCACATGTGGGAAGCAAATTACTATGACAAGTGGGCTGGATCAGTCTGTGCAGACTGTGTCTCCAAAGTCTGGGGATATAATAAACTATTTATACAACTTTTCTGAGTTTAGCTCCATAAACCAGAGATCTCTCTTATTTATGACAAATGCATTGTGCAAACTGTCAGTGAAATGCAAAAAAACCAAACACAAATCCAAGAGAACATAAGTAAAAGAAATGCATTGTAGGAAGCATTTCTAGGTTATTTTGATCAGTTCAAAGACTTAGAAAGAAACTTAACATCACACTGAAAGGCAGTTTATCAAGTCTGTTTTTATCTCTGTGTTTTTGTGGTTAGAAATGTGCTTCACTGAACCTGTTGAAAAAGTGTTGTTCTGTAACAAAATTAAAGACATTTTAAAGTCTAATTACTAAGTTTTAAATCATTCAGAAGTGAATGGAAGAGAATCGATTCCTAAAACAGAGACAAAATATTTTTAATACTTTCTATAACTTAATTCAACCTCAACACTCAACCTTTTTTTAAAGTTTCTATGGGCCCAAACTTATTGTTCAAAGCCTCGAGCAGAGCCAGACATGTTTAAACTTAAACAGTTAATTGACTGTGATTTGAACAGGTGTATCGGGCCACTGTTTCTTACAAACTCTTCCTCTTAACAAGTGTTTTTTGGTCTGTCTGCAGGTCTGTTCAGAGTCTGTGTGTTTGAAGCATGGCCTGCAGCAGTGTGACTGTCCAGGAGACTCCATGAAGGAGAAATGCCACATGTGCTGCCAGCAGCCTGGTAACTACAGGCCAATGTGTCCTTTACACCAGAGGAATGTGTTTACACTTTGTGTCTCTACACGTCAGACTATATCAGTTTGTACTGAGGTTATTCCTGGACATCATTGTTTTTCATCGGACAACCTTTAAAACTACTGCAAGAGACACCTGACACACTGATCTGAGTACAAAGAATAACATGAGTTGTTTTGCTGAGGAGGTTTGAGTATTGCATTTTCCAAAAAACTGTGAATTAAATCCTAGATATTTGTTATCTGTATGTCAAATGTATATATACACAGTGGTCTTGTGTAAATAAATTGTCTCATTGTATATTTTGATAAGATTTTCTCTGTGTCAATGGCAGATAAGCCTGAGACGTGTGCCAGCACCACCTCCTCCGTGCTGAGTCGTCACTTCCAGAGAAATGCGTTGCCTTTGGTGGGCGGGGCTCCGTGTTCAGGGAACCGGGGTTACTGCGACAAGTTCCACGTGTGTCGTCTGTTGGATGCAGACGGCCCCATCGCAAGACTGAAAAACTCCTTCCTCAATCTGGATGACTTCAATGACATAGCAGAGTGGATGAAGGTGAATGCTGACAACACATATAGAAGAGAACCGTATATATAAATATGATGGAGAATGTCAAGGTTAAGATGAAAAATGAATGAAAGAACTAAAATGAACAGCTAAAATCAGACAACTAATTTGTAAAAGTGGTTTTAATGGATATTTTTAAAGGTCAGGTTTTTAGGCTTTAGGAGGATTTAGTTGTAGGAAACAGCGGAGATGGAAAATAATATTCATAAGTATGTTTTCATTATATATTATCATCTAAAAAAATAAGAAAATGTTGTGTTTCATTACCTTGGAATTAATCTCTAATGTTTCTAGAGTAGTCTGAAATGAACAAATTAAAAGGGGGTCTTTTGCATTTTTATGAGTTTAGCAATAATGGTGGTACTCCCTTGGCAGGGGAGGCAGAGAGGAAATTCAGCTGGGTGCAATCTGTAACTTCACCATTAAGTGTCACTAAATATCACACACTGAACTTTTCAGAGTAGTGTTATAAAAGACAATTAAACCAAATTTCAGTGGTTTTGAAATAACTGAAACAGTGTCAGAGTCAATGGAAGGATGCAATTAGACTCTAGTTGTTGTCCTTTCTTTCACCTCTTAACATTTTAAAAGAAAACTAAGCATCTAAGTAATTTCAATACTGTATTTTGGCATAACTGGTGTTTATTTAAGTGAAGGCAATTTTACAGATGTACATTCATGCATAAATGTTCTCAACCAGATCTTCATGCATTAATTAAAAATCAGACCTCATCTGCTCCACTGACTCAAACAACCTCTGAGATTTTCTGACCATCAGTTGAAGTGACTGAAAATTATTAGTTACCTTATGCTTGTGACTGAGCACCTCATCTTTGTAGCAGATGTTTGCCTGAGGTTTCATCCTTTGCACAGCTGAGTGTGTGCTGTTGAACTTCCTGCCATAACGCTTAGCTGTTCTCGACGTTTCAGTTGTTGATGCTTTGAGGCTCAGTTTCTCACGACAGCATGGAGAATCAGGAATGCTCATTTGGGAAGAAGAGCACCTCATGGATCAGCCATCCGTCTCACTGGAGACAGAAATGACCCCTCACTTCAAACACTGTTGTATTGTTTTAATAATAGTTATGCTGCTGACTCATTTTCTAAAATGCAGAGCTGCAAAGTTTTTACCAGTTCTGTTTGAGGTCTAAGGAACTCAAATACATATTTAGAGAATGAGAATTTGACAACAAATTCATACGTCAGTTTACTTTAACTGCCACTGGGTGTGAAAATGAGCCAAAACCAAACTTGTTGCAGACTTTTACTTTGTTCTGCTGTGCACAGAAAAAAGCACACACAGGATTATATGTGGCTGATTCTTTTAAGTTAACAGATTATATAAATGATTAATGTGTAAACAAATAAAGCTTCAGTTTGTCATTTTAAATTAAGGCTCTAATGATTTGTCAATTAATTGATTTGTGATTAAGAGAATATTAATCTGTAACAATAAAAAAAAATTGTGTGGTTTCAGCTTTTCAATGTGATGACTGGTGTGATCAAGACATTTAATACCAATCCAAACTCACATTGCGGGGGTTTTAGTGTGTTCAATACTTTATTAAATTCATGCAATACTTTTATTTTGTCCTCTGCAGGCTCATTGGTGGGCCATCTTGCTGGCCATCCTCACCGTGTCTGGAGTGATGGGCTGCACTGTCTGCCTCTGCGGCCGCAAGTTGGACACCAGTGACTTGACATGACATCTGATTTTTGACCCCTTTTGCCACTGGAAATACAAGCACCACCGTAACGGAATTCCAGATGAATGATGAGGATTCGTTTATCTGGAATTTTTTTTAAGTGTCATGTTCACACTGGAGAGATTTTTTCAGCCAGCTCTGTTTCACCTCTCAGCATGTGAGGCTGATAACATGAACACACACTCGACGCACAAGGTGAACGTGCTCTTTGTTAACTGATATCTTGGTACATCATTTTGCATCTGCCATTTCTTTTCCTTGTGTGACTCTTCTGTTCACATTTCAACCAGCAGTGAGAGTCTGCTGTGATGCATGTGTTGTTGGAAAACGTTACTGTCGCCGCCAACTGTGAGGTCCATCAGCACCTATAGAGGCCAGGCAGCGTCAAACACCTACAGCGGTTTAAAGCCTACTTTTCCTGCAAGGACTGATGGGAATCTCCCTTTTTTCCCCCTGCACTGTCCTTGATATTGTGTTTGAACTTGAGTCCTTTACAGTTTGTCTTTAGTAAGTGGGAATTGTTTTTTGTTTTTGTTTTTTTAATCAAAACCCTTAGCTTCAATGCTATCATGTAAAGGTAATATTCATCGCTTGTTTACAAGGAAAAAGATGCTTATGTTTAAGTTAATAAAGTGACAGTTAACCTGTTTATCATCTTGAAGTGCACCAGTTTACCATTTATTATTTGCAGCAGTGCAAAGGAATTAAGAAAATAACACAGGTTTTGTGTTCAAGTACAGTTTCAAGGTGTTTATTTCAGTACTTCCATTTTAAGCTCTTCACTTTGCATCAGGGGAAAATTTTGCACCTAAATATTCTACAATTCGTGTTCATGCTTTTTGTAATTTCAGATTTTACCAAAAAGGAGCTGTAATTGAGGTCAAGTTTTATAAAAAAAATTTACAGTTACAGTAGGTGGCAGTGGTGCTTTCACGCTGCTGTCGTCTGCCATTAACTCTAATTATTAGAGCGTGCATGAAGTACTACGAACAAACACAAAGAAGTCACAATGAAAAAATATTTAACAGGGATGGAAAAAATGTGCTAATTGTAGCCATTAATCCTGACTTTATCATTTTGATAAAAAAAAAATCAGCACAATTTGTTTTATTCATTTTTGTTTTGTAGGTTAAAGTGTTTTATATGTTGTGCTCCTGAAGTAATGGTGCTGATCAATTTTATTGATTATTATTTATGAAATTTATTTAAATTTATTTTTCAATATCAAATGGCTCAATTTGTCAGTAATTACAAAACTAAGGACCCAAATGCAGACAATATCCAGGGAGTTAACTGAAAGCGAGCTTTATTAACAAAACAAGCTGATAATACAAAATAAAACAGAATGCAAAGTCCAACAAAAAAGACTAAATCAAAGAAGACAAAATAACTCCAATGCTACAAACCAAGACGCAGGGACATCAGGACCAAGGGCATAACAAAGCATAACAGAGCATAACAGAGCATAACAGAGCATAACAGGGCTCCACAGGGCTCCACAGGCAATCCGACAAAGACAAAGGGGAAACACAGAGACTATATACACACTAAGGTGATGAGACACAGGTGGGGCAATCAACACAGGTGAAGCACATAAGGGCAGGGCAAAAGGAGGGAAACTTGACAGGACATGGGTAGCAAGACAGAACACGATTTACAAAAATAAAATAGGAAACAATGAAACAAGGATGTATACAAAAGTAAACTTGACACAATTTAAGAATTTACTGACCTAATAAGTGGATCATGACAGTAATGAAACAAGGATATATACAAGAGCAAACTTGACACACAACTGAAGAATTAAGTGAACTAAAAAGGAATCATGACACAATTAGTTGGTTGAAAAATGTTTATAGTTTACATGAGAATTTAATTTTGTTAAATTTAAGGCAAATTGATGCACTTTAAATCTTTTCTGCTTCAGACTAAAAAACAAGGTTAATAAACTTATTCTTTGTTGAAGTGTATCTATATTTCTTTCTTTTTTCTTTTTTTTTGATTTTTCTTAATATTAACAAGGATACAATGTTATGCAGAGGTGTATAACAATTTTATAGATGAATGATACTATTTATAGTTGTGGCAGAGGGTGGGGGGCACAAAATATTTTCTTCTTCCTAGGGGGAGCTTAACAGAAAACAATTGAGAAGCACTGGATTAGTAACTTTACTTAAGCATAAGATCTGATCATTTCTTCCACCACTTTTGATTTTCAAGTCACAACCATGTAATAATGAATCTAACATCTATCTCTTGGGTCACCTTGACACAGTCAGCCAATCACAGAGGCATCACATCAACAAGGACATGAAGAAGTCAAAGAATTTATTTTGTATACTTTAACAATTCCAAGCATTTCATTATCAAAAACAGACACAAGAGTTTAAATAGTTAAAAACAGTTGAATCAAACATCCTTTTCTGCTGATAAAGAACATTCAAAAGTGACTAAACAACCTTGAGCTGTGAAATATGACTGATAATGATGGAACATATTTATGATTCTGGAAGGTGAGTTTATATTATTTTTTATTGTCACAACCCAAAAAAAACGTGCAAAGCTCAAGATGACCTAAAAGATTTAAGTTTTGGTTTATTAAAGAATTTATACAATACACTGAATATTTACAAATATGTACAAAAGATTAAAGAAATAAACATTTAACAGATTAAATTCATCCAGAGGTAAAAATATACAACTAACAGTGTTCCTTACTACAAAATCTGTTATCTCTATTGTGCTGTTTACATAACTGTACAAAGTAACTTGTTTAAGCAGTCTCTTCCCCTGTTTTCAGTGCAAAAGTAAAATATTTCCACATTTTTAAAGTAGGTGGAAAAGAAGTCACAATGATTACAGTACCGATCTCTAAAGAGACGAGGTTGGGACAGAAAAAGCTCACAGAACTGGAAATGTAGTTATGAATAAAAAACTCAAATTCACAGAACAAATTACAGTCAAGGGAGACTCATGATAACAAAATGACAACATTTACATTAAGTGTGCTTTTTATGTGACATCGAGCATCACGTACTTAATTATATTTAACCACCGTTATTGAACTATGGTAGACAAAATGTCACTTGGCACTTCTTTAAGGTAACAGCTTCAAGGTAACATCTTGTAGAGGCTCACGGTAGAAATAACGCAAAAGAGTTTCAAACAGCAACTTTTTACATGTTTAGATGTTTCAGCCAAGATCAGAAAGGCCACAGACGAACAACAATAAAGCACACTGAGGTGAAAAACAGCAACAAAGCACTGAGATAATAAGATAATAAGATAATAAGCAACAGCTTACTGTTTGAGACTGTTGACAGTAAGGCACACTGATACAGGTCCAGTCACATGCAGTGCTGAGAGCCACAGTGGTGAATGCTTTGTTATGTTATGCATTAGCTTGACAACACATACAACGTAAAATAAAGTGTACCAAATTGTACAAAACACCTAAGGAAATTCATCTTATTATCTAGAAGAATTCATCATTTTTCCCTCTTTTTTGAGAAGTGGCAATAGTCTGAAGACCTCTAGGAGGACTTTATTCTTCACAGTGGTTGCTATAAAAATATTTAATTCACCTTGAGGTATTTTTAACTATGGGACTTCAGTACCTCCAAAACTATTAAGGTCATTCCAGACAGTCAAACCTCTCAGTATGTGAGGCTCCCAAGCGACTTTACTGTCCACCTTTCTGGGCACAAAAGATGCACCAAATATGTCGGCGTTCACTTTTTATACAATGAAGTTACAGCTAATGGTCATAAAAACAACTTCACAAAATATTTTACAATATTCACAAACATATTGTTTTAAATAACAACGATACTTTTGTGGATAAATATACAAGGCGGCTAAAGTTTTGTTTAATTTTGAGAAGCGAAATAAGTTACAGATGTATAAATTATTTACTAAGTGCTGAAACGGATGAAAGGTCGTTCAACGGTGGAGTCCTTTTTCTTCAAGGTCAGTGGCTTTCCAGAATTACCCTGCAGACAAAGAAATGCTTATTGTTATTAAGCAGCTTTAACAATTTTTGTTGGCAGCAACTGAGGAACTTGCAAAGCTAAATTACCTCTTTGGAGATCGTTTAGAGTTTGTCCTCCAGGGGTCCTTGCATTTAACGAACGTGACCTCTTGTGTTAAGTTCTGAGTTTCAGGGTCTTTTACACAGAACACCAGCCTATAAAAGTTAAATTCATAATTCAAAATTCATCGACTATTATAAAAAAATGCTTAAAACACTGCGTTTTCCAGTACTGTTAGTTTTTTTCCCAACATGGCACAACTTACCTTTGTTGGGTCTCTCCTGCTCGAATGCGGATTTTGTGAACCTCCATGTTTGCGCTGTCTGAGTCACCTGACCACCATGAGGAAACCATCTTCAACATGCTAGAGGACGACCAGTTATTTGTGTCCTCCCATTTAAACTTCAGCATTAAGAGATCGCCGATGTCCTTCTCTGTCACCAGCAGGAAAGAGTGTGTCTTGTTTGTTGCAATTTTCTCTTTTCTGCCAAGACAAATTAAAAGAAGTGTTAGCATTTGTCTCATAATCTGTCACAATATTTTTTTTGCAGCTTTGCCTCATAAACTGAGCACCATAAACCAAATTTTCCCATGCCTTTGGTTACATAACTTTTTATGGTTTCGACCTCCTGCTGTTTCCTTTTACTACGTTTGGACTCATTCAAACAAATTAAATTACTTGCAGGAAGGAGTCGTGGTACTGTAAATCCCTTTTATGATGATTTGAAGTGACCCGCTTACAGTTTGAGCTCCAGATTTTCAGCCTCTCCTTTTGTTCCATAAAGCGAAACAGTGAGTGAAGGCTCCATCTCTGATCGGTTCACTTTGCTGGAGAAGTGGATCTTCAGCTGATAGTGATAAACTGTAACAAAGAACAGTTTATATTGAATTTAGTCAGTTTAAGCTGCAAGTGATCAGACTTTTGTAATCAACATCAACATAACATCATCAGCTTGAGGATATTTTTAAAAGTTTTTAATTCTTTTTCAAATCCCTTCTTCATACAATTTTTTAGTTCCAGTCTTTGCCATTTGACCTTGTTTTTTGTAATATTATTAGCTAATCTGACTCCGGCTAAATTGAAGTTGAAGAATAAAAAAAACATAAGCAAGCAATGCCTCTTAAAATAAAAGTCCACTGACCTCTGAAAGGCATGGAGGCTCGTGTCTTAGTATACATCTGAGCATTGCGTGCCTTTCGGACCTTGCTGATGTCGTAGCCCACCGTGTTGCAGCGGCTCTTTCTACAGCTGAGACACATGCCGCGGTTAAACATGTCACTGCTGCCACATCTGTAGGCCTTGGCTGCATCCTGCTCGTTCAGCAGAGAGTCGATGAACAGGTGGATCGAGCGCTCATGCTCACACTTCACTGCGTCGGTGATGGCTGAGGGAAACAAGGGGAAAATATTCCATTAAACACACACATTACTGTGCCATTTTTGCATCACCAATACCCTCTGTGTACGTTTACTTTGCCTATCAACCTATTCAACCAGAATGATTCTGTGTTTGACCTTTCCTTGGCCACGTCTGGGCCTCTCTGTTTAGTTTCAGAACGAGTACTGTGAATGAGTCATTGTGCAACTGACAGTAACAGTGTACACTAAGACAGATTTATGACGAGCAGCAATGGCCACAGGGCTGTGCACTCTGTGTAGATGTGCTAATAATCACAAAAATGTGCATGAAACCTGTTAGCAACAGATAGATCTTATCTGATGATTGGTTGGACTGACTGACTGTACTGCATGGTTTAGATACTTTGAAGAAATGGTGAATAATGCATCATTATGAGAAGCTAAAAATACATTTAATTTGACAGTACTGTTTATAATAACTGTCATGAAAAATTATATGTAAATTTATCATGAAAAATATGATTCAGAAAGTGTAAATTTAAGCTACACATTGTTCAATATTTGTAGTATAAGAACAAAACAGAATAACATTGATACAAGAAGAATAAAGAAATAATTACTGTCTCAGAAGACAGTTTGGGCTGCAGTGATCTTCTCTAAAGATCTGTGGGACTCAAAGCTTACAGATTTACAGCTATGTTATTAGCTCTTCTTACCAAATATCCCATAGTTAGCAATCTTCTCCAGGGCCCCTCTGAGGTTGCAGCCTGGCTGGAAGCTGCCTCCGTTGGGGTAAATGTCCACATGGCCAACAGGCTGCTGAATCCCGATGCTGAGACCCAGGGAGCCCCGTGTGAAGGTGTGGAGGACGTCCACAAAGTGAGCATCATCAGGGGAGAGACGTCTGTGGGCGTGCATCCCCTCAAAGTCAGGACCGGCCGGGTCCAGACCTGCAGACAGAGGCAGGGAGTGAATGAACCAAATAATTGAGTTGATACTTAAACAGCAAAACTGAGTGATTGGCAACTAAATGATGTGTTTTGTTTTGTTTACCAGTTATTCTTCCAACTTTATTGGTTGCATGACTTCCAGCAAATCCTGCCACATGAGCCCCGAGGCTGTATCCAATCAGGTGGAGGTTCTCAAGAGGCATGTTGGTGGTTTCCTTCAAAGTATGTCAATAAAAATAGGATTTAGATGAGTGAAAGTATTAAAACTAAGGTTAATGTAGATTGTTGCTGTGTATTAGAGTTAGTAAGTGTGTCATTAGTCTTTACAATAAGCTGTAATGGGGTTTGTAAGTTACTGATGGTTCATTAGCACTTTGGCTTGATGTTAAGAGTAATGGCTGTTTTTGGTGACCCTCCAGTGTTAAAATGCTTGTTTGTTTACTCATTGGTGAGTGGGAAAACCCATAACAACTTGTAAATTATCCCCTTTTTTACTTTTAAAGTAATACATTTTAAGCTGTCATTACTAAATGTCCTTCTGGCCTTAATGATGTTGCGTCAAAGATCACAATTATGGGGTTTTTTTTTATATAAACAGGCAGTGAAAACCTGACTCCTTCTTGTCTTAGAGGTATAACATTTTGAAATGCAACCTGTGAAAGTTTGAGTGCTCTGACCTCAATCCAGTCGATGAAGCGAGCGATCTCCTGTCCCACTGCTTTGGTGTTCTGAGCCGCCACCATATAGTGGTTCTGCGCCGAGTTAAGCCAGTCCACCACGATGACGTTGGCCGTCTGCTCTCTCTCGTACAGCGCTGACACCAGTTTGGCCACCCAGCTCTCAAACATACCACTTAACTGTTGAAATGATGGACGAAATAATAAATTACGCAACAAGGTCATGAGCACCGAAGAAAGGCATTTATTAAATTCTGGTAGAAGGAGAGAAAATGTCCTTGTTGCAAAAATTAGAGATGCCTTCACAATAGTTCATCTTTGCAACATGTTCTTTGGCAATTACTTCAACATGTAGTTTCTTGTCAATGGGATTTTGGTGAGACTTTAACGGCACTGGCATTTGGTAAAATAATAACACTTCTATTCACAAGTTCTTTTCTTTTTTTTCTACACCAATGCATGTCGAGTGAACAGAGCCTGCGGGGGGTTTTGAGGCAGGGGCAGGTCATAACAGGCTGAAGCATCTCCACTCACCGTCCATCCGTGGATTACTAGGAAGGTTTTGGATGTGATGTTGAAGGTGCAAGTTGCCAGGGAGTCAGGTTTGCCGGGAACAATGTAGCACAGGTCATCCTCAGGATGGGATGGTTTCCGGAGGGAGAATTTAGCAACAGTTTGATTGGTGTCATCCTTGGGCTCGAACAAATCTTTGAGGGGGTCGAGGAAGTTACCTGAGAGAGGGGAAGACAAACAAGTTTGCTCTGTGGTACTTCTTAAAAACAAATACACTGAAGGAGAAAAGAGGAGATTCCTCTGTGAAGCTGGTGTTTTTGTCAGATGTGTAAATCTGATCTAATGTTCTGGCTTGACGCTCCGAGACGTCTGACTAGCTTACTGAGTGACTGGTTCCAATAAGCTTAGGCCCCTCGGGGCCCCTCAGTAAATGAGCTTCCACCTTAGACAAGATCAGTCCTCAGGGGTTACAGCAGTTCACTTGATCAGACTGAACTCCATAGAAACCACAGAGAGCTTTTTCCCCAGCTTTGTTCCTGCCACCTCACCGACTATAATCTGCCCAAGTTTCAGTGGTCCTGACACAGTCAGCTGACTCAACTCAACTCAACTGGGGGATGTGCTGCTTTTCAGAGGTGGGGGTGGGGGTTGGAGGTGGATGCAGAAACCACACAGACATTTACGAGACTTGCATTGCCAAACACATAAAGTGGTTTAAAAAGAAGACATGTTATAAGGAGAAATTACTATAATTGCACTTTGATAACTCGTTTGAGATCATTTTCGTGGTATTGAGTGTTTTCGCCTCTGCGCTTCTCTAAAAGTAAAAAACACACATCCTGCCAGTTTTAATTGTGAAGTCGCCAAAAAGCATAAAGACAAGTTTAGTCATAGACACGTGATCGCCTGCATAGTATCTCACTATGACAGACCGTTAATGTTATCAGAGTCCAAACTACACTCACACGCTCGAGCACTGGGCATTAATTATGCACATATTTACTTCACAAGAGGTATGTTGACATTTGCTTGAATCCTCCATAATTGAACAAAAAGGCGATCAGTGCGATGGGAAATGTGGATGAAGTTTTAAACTCACCAAAAATAGAATCGGCGAGCTCTTCTTCCAGGGACGTCACATTCTGCACAGCTGCATTCAACACCAGAAAGTACGCAAATACAACTTGCCACGCTTTCATCTCTTTTAAAGCCTTTTCCTGTCAGATAAATTTGTCTTCAACGATGAATTCAATCGGTCGAAGCAGAGTAGTGTGTTAATAGAGCGCAGTATTCCCTGTCTGATTCCGGTCCGTGCGTCCTGTTGCGCGCTGAGCGCTGATATCTGAACCACCTTGAACCGTCCGCGTCTTAAATAGCACCTCTGACAAGCCATTGGCTGCGGACACCCGGGCGGGGAACGGAAAATATGTGTAAAGTAAATCATTAGACTGCTTTTATGGGACTGTTTGGCGGTATAGTTTTTCATTAATAGTAGAAAAATGTACTATTAATGCTTTTATCTCTATTAAAAGTGTGTTATCACTGCATAATTGGCCCAACATGAGGAATGAATAACAGCGGTGCATGTTGGGTTTGTTGTTTAATTGCTCCTCTCTTTGGTTAGTTGATTAACTTACTGATAGAGTGATTATTCCACCTCTGACTGCTGTGTAACTGGTGAATAATAACCAGTTACATCGAAAATAGTGACTTAACTTGACAATGCACACAGTTTTGTTATCTTTGATATTTTGAACGTGTGCAAGTATCATCAAAATGTAATTTATAACAGGTTTCATAAAAAATGTTTATCTGTTGTCAGTATTTACAGTCAGCAGATTAACGTAACTGTGATTTTCCTCAGGGCAGTTTTTTTTTTGGGTCCTCCCTTTGGCCTATTACAAGCACACACTAATCCACACATACAAAACATATAAAGCTGTAAGTGTAAAACAAGGTGGGAGAGTGGTGTGTATAGATGTCATGTTCAAAGTAAGAGTGTTTTTTAATGATGCTGTTGAACAGTTGCTTCACAGGTCTTGCAACACAGTTTACTTGATCCATAACAAATAAGTGTCAATAATCGCAATCTTTTATAGGTTGACATTAGACCCATTTTTTCACAGGATACATGGCTGTCCCTCCCTCAAAGAAACATTATGTAACTATTATACCATAAACTAACAGCTTTAAGGCATTTTAATGGCATGCTGACTTTAATAGGGAGAATGCTTCTGCTTTCATTCCCACTCTTCATCCCGAACGCCTGCTCTTGCACAATTTATAGCACTACATAACACAACCCCCAGCTGTTACTGTTTTTGGGTGAAAGTGGATCTTTTTCATGGAGAAAATGTCTCCCTAGTGGACATTTTGTTTTACATGTTAACTTGCATAGTTTTATGAAGCCTAGTACAAGGAGGGAAGGGGTATTTTAGGGGTACAAGGAATGTTGGTGTGGAGCAGCACCAGATTGGTCACTGGAGCCAAAGGAAACAGGCTCATCATCCTCTTGTGGATATCATGGCAGAGGCAAAGAGACAAAAGAAAAGTTGAAGAAGCTAAGAGAAAATCTTAGACTTGCTTTTAGTCATTGGCAAGAACTTTACAAAATAAAGGCTGCAGAAATTTTGCTGAGTTGAGCTTCCTACTTGGAGTTATAACAGGACTCATAATTGATCTTAAATAGCTGGATTGTTCATTTATTTCATGTGTTTTTGCATCTGCATGATGATTGGCTGTATTTGCAAAGTTGCTGACTCAGTAGTTTGTGATCATAAGTAATGCAATTAAACAAATCACATGTGCAGCTGTACATATTTCTAAATATTACAGTGGTGTGTAAGTGAACTGCACTAAGAAACTGCAGGAGTGCCAAATCGGAAAGAAATACCAGTTTTGGCATCACGGTTCTGGCTTTTGGAGGCCCTTTTAACTGATCTGCTGCTCTTTTGTCATTAGCAAGAAGTGACAGATACTTCATAGTTTTCTATCACTCTCAAATTTTTGGTCATTAAAAGACTATTCAACCAGTTTGGCTTTGCTCTCCTCTAACTAGGTTAAACCCACAATTGACGAAGATGACTAAATGCACAAGCTTGATGGAGCACAACTGGAGACACCACCTTTTTCATTCCACACATTCTCCTTCCTTTTCAAAGCCTGCTGCCTTCATTACCCACAATGCAACTTGGTTGCAGACAGTAATGTAGCCTAAAGACGCAAACATCAAGCACATCTAAAGAACTGGCTACAAAGGTCTGGCAAACTCAGATTTTGTTTAATTTATTTAACTTGTAGTCTCCAGCCCAAACCTCTGCTGACTCGGTGACATCACACGAGTCAATTTATCAGACTTCACACAGCTCTCTCTGGAGCCATAAAAAGATTTTATACAACTATTTTTTACACATGCAACAGTACAAGACTTGCAAATAGACTTTGATGTGTTGCACTTTCCCTTTAAGAAGTTTTCAAGTTTCAAGTTAGATTTAATACTTTAGACTTTTAAGGAGTTTTTATTTCCCTGAATTAAGTTAAAAAACACGTTTTTCTGAATTTTAGCTTTGAGTGTTATTTAATTACTCATCAATAATGTTGCAAAGCAAGTGGTTTTGTGCGATTTTTTTGTTATATAAAAGAAAGTACATGCTTATTGCTTATTAACCATTCAGTAATTTTATTATTTTGAGAATGATCACTTATTTGTAAATTGTATTTCTTGCTATACATTAGCAACATAGTATGTGGGTTATTATCTACTTAGATCAGGTTCCAGTTCTTAGATTCTCAGTGTAGAAAAGTCTTGGCATACTCCACCAACATATGTAGTTCCGGCATCAGCAACATTTGGACAATGTGTTCACAGTTTGCATCAGCAAAGCTCTGCAATGAATCCTGCACGCACAGACCGCGATTACTGCCAGTTCTTAGTTTACATCACCACACAACTTTGACCTCCTCCGTATAGCATTTCACTCACTTACTGCATAAAAAAATGCTGTTACATGCCAGCTTTCACTCAGGCAAGAGTAGTTGGCTTTAAATCAGCTGATTTGTTGCCCAAAACTCCGACAAGAGATGCCAAAATAAAATAGGCAGCAGGCCGATGAGGTGATGGTTGAAAAGTTACATGCTTGTCCCTGTGAAGGACAGTAAAGTTCACAGGCATTGTTACACTTGTTACAACAAATCGCTGACACGGTGACCAATTATCACCTCAGTGTGACCAGAGTGAAACCAGTGTAATAACTGGAACAGGAACTCTGATTGTGAATCAAATATAAAACAATGTGTTTACCAAAACTCTGACCACATTAATATCTCAACTATCATTTCCAAAAAGGGCTCTGCACAAGATTATTGTGGACTGAAGAAAACATGATGCATCAGTCAAATTCTTTGACTTTGTTTATTCTATTAAGAACTACACACGTGTGAGGAGGTGGAGAGAAAGTCTGCAACTAATATTATACTCAAGCATGAAAAAAGAATAGTTTCACTTTAATTTTTCCTTTTTTTTCCAGGTGGCAACTAGCACCAAGGTGGACAGGTGCATTCATCTCTCTCTGCCTTGTTTAAATATGGCAGCCCACTTCTTCACCAAGCTTTAACAAGGGAGATCCTCCCCTAATGTTGCCACCAGGTCCTCAAGGACCTTCTCAGGTGAGGTTGTGGATGACTGTTTGAAGGATAGTATCCATTTTCTCAGACAGTATTGACTTGCAATTTTCAATTACCTGAAACAGAAAAAATGTAATCACTCATAATCACTAATCTGCATAATCACACAAAGAGTTGACCTGCATGTGTTTAACACGAACAATAACAGAACTACTTGTGTACAAAAGACTATACACTATAAATGACAATAAAGATACACATTGGTATGGTTACAAATCATTAAAACTGCACACCATGGGCATCATCTGATGGCATCAGCCCCCGGATTCTGAGGACCTGTGCCAGCCAGCTCGCTTCCGTTCTCCAGCATCTCTTCAACCTGAGCCT
>JAQMCX010000046.1:2240320-2250689 GCA_029814765.1 Acanthurus leucopareius
TCTATCTATCTATCTATCTATCTATCTATCTATCTATCTATCTATCTATCTATCTATCTATCTATCTATCTATTTACTTAAGTTTTGATCAGCTACAAGAGGGGCAGTCTACACACACACACAGACACATAAAAATATGCTCTTACAGCAGAGCAGCTGGATTTATAAGCTGTTGCTCTTCTAACAACATGACAACATTTTCATCTGAAAACAGTGAGTTCATTTGTTTTCCCTCCACTAACACTTCTGTTTAAATCCTTTCTCTTTGTCTCAGAGAAGAGAAAAATCTCAGTGGTGGTGAAAATGATGTGATGAAAAGCAGAGCGAATCAGACGCCAGATCTCCCCAGCAGAAATTTCTTTGGTGCCAGCAGAAAGACAAAGCAGAGTCCACCGTAAAGTCTGGAAACAACAAAACATCTTTAATTTCAATTAATTCCTAGACTTGCTGACTTAGATTTTTCTAGGAATTGCACATGATAACATGATGCATGTGTCTGGAAGAACCAACACATCTTTCCCACATTAAATCTGGTTCCAAAAAATATATATAGGTATAAAAGACTGTTCGTGAACAGAATATTGTCAGCAAGAAAACATTTTTCCATGTATTTCACACAGCTGTTTCTTATCAGGAGGCTCTTTCAAATCCAAGTAAAGCATGTAAACACACTGGGGCAAATATCTTTTCTGGATTTATTCACAAAGTAGAAACAGAGTCAGGCTGCAGGTCCGAGGCAAACAGGCTACTGAACTGGTTTTAAAAGTCATCTTTGTAGCTTCAACAACAACAACAACAGTTCACTAAAAACATACTGTCATGAGGGAATGTTTCCACAGGGAACACAGTAAGAGGGAAAAGATGGATACTCACAATGCATCTGTTGTCAATATTATGGATGTTGTAACCAGTTTGCAGTGTTTTTATAATATCACTCAATTGTTGTAGTTGTTATCTCAATTCTTTTTTTTTTAAAAAAACACTCAAATGTTGATGTGAATCTCCACTGGATTCTGGAAAAGCCAGTGGATCTCAGAGGTCCACAAGAAGGTCACGTCAGTGTTTACAAGAGATTAAACTGATGATTAAAATCACAAAATGTTGATTGAAATGTCCATAAGAGATCTGTCAGAGCTTGACTGCAAATTTTAGTAATAATAGAAAAACTGTTGTTATGGGTGGTTCCTAACCCACTTATGGAAAAGTTTCCTGAAAGTCAAGTGAACATTTTTCTTTGAAGGACAAAGTCTCTTGAGGAACTTGTCAGACACTGTTTGATTTAATTAACTTCATCCAGATCCCATCTGTTGCTCAGTGCCTTTTCACAGCCGAGTGGGCGTCTCTTTTAAAGGAACTAACCCACAAATTCAAGGAATTGTATATACAACATATTTTCTCTCAGTCATACTATAGATTGGTTCAGTGTTACGTAATATGTTTTGAATTTTTTAGCAAAGCTGGCTTAGTGATAACAGCCCGCTATAATCCTATACCATTAAAACATGTTAGTTTTGGCCTTTAAGTGGCTTGTTGGCTGATCTACAATAACCTTTGTGTTTGACAGGAATGACTGTGAGCATACATGAGAACAAGGAAAGAGAGAGAGGAAGTTGAGACTTTCAATAAAAACCTGCTTAAAAAAACAAAATAATAATGATTAACAGCTTCCCTGTACTGTTAGCAGAAACCAGTAAAACTAGTCTACACAGGCTGCATAGTGCAAGCAGCTCATCAGCAGAGCAGCTGCAGTGTTTAACATTGTGTTGTAAAATACAGTCCTCCATTAGTGTTTAATTAAGATGCATTCAAGTGCAAAACACAATGTAGGTCACCAGTGCTCTCACTCAACCCAAGACCCTAGTGTTGTAGTTGACCATGTAAAGAAAACAGACTTCATATGACTTAGACTGTCTTTGATTGCAACCCTGTGCATAAAAGTGCAAATAAAACATTAGCCATTGCTGTGTTGATTAAAATACAAACTTAAATGTTCTCTTAGTTGGGATTAACATGGTCAACTGAAATATGTGGCCCAAATGCATCAAGTTTAGACAGTCAGCTGCAGTTATTTTTCCTGTGCATCCTGTTCTGTTTGTGTTTTATTTCAGCATTATGCTGATATAACACATTTTACATTTGTGTTCTCATTAAGAGCTGAAATGTCGCTGTAACAGCACCAGAAAAGTTTATTATTAAATGGATTGAAAAAGAGAAAACTTTGATCAATTTTTAATATTTTCCTTCTGCAGCCTTTTTTCTCACTGATATTGTATTTCACAAGGCTGTAATGTTACCAAATTGTTCAAGGCAGTTTTTCTCTAAAGCGCTGCCATTTTTGAGTCCTAATAATACTGTTCACATCCATGTTTCACTATCTTCCACATGAAGTACAAACAGAGCACTTATCTATAAATATAAAACATAAACTGGGCAAGATGTAATTTAACTCCAGATGTTTGGTATCATACCGAGTCCATACAGTCATTAATATATGATATGTGCAGATGTGAATGAAGAAAGTTTAATTTGGATTTCAGACTCAGCTTTTCAGACTCAGTTCAAACTGGTTATGGTTTGCATGTTACTACGGTAATATGATTTCAAAGTGTATCTGTGGCGGTTATTAGCTTTGAAAACTGCTCCCAACACTGAATCTGCACCAAAGTCTTAGTCTACCAAGTTTAGTAGCAGTCCAATCCAGTAACAGTATTTTACACTGGAACTGACTGACTTTTCCAGTATAAGAACAATAAAACCAGTTATTCAAGAAATCAGATGATTTTTTTTAATGTATTACCTTTTATATAAGAATGCAGATGAGGCAAATGTGAACAATGCATTAGAAACACAGTCTTTGGAAATGTGCTATGAGGATATTAATGCATTCAATATGTCCCTCAAACCTAAAGAGTACATGCTGTACTGTACTTTCTGTTCTGTTGAGAAACCTTGGGTGTAAATAAAAATGACGGGTAACAATAAAAACTCCACAGGCCAGTGTTAACTCTGAATGTTGGTGCCAAGCTGCTTTGAGTGATTTTTGTATGTTATTTTACATGCATTCTTTTTTTTTTGTTTGTTTGTTTTTTTAAATACTGCATATCACATGTCAGAATAGGACTTGTTTATAACTTCATAAAGCAGAAGCTGGAAACCTGCAGGTCTTCTCCCCTCAGAGAAATTCATTCTCAGCAGTTTAACTCAAATGAAGACTTTGACTCACAATGATGCAAATAAAACATCATTCATGTCTTGACAAAATGCAGTATAAATGTGGACAGGGAATGTTTTTATACTGTGATCAGCTCAAAACATGAGGAGAAACCATACACACACTTTATAAAGTAGAATTCTTTCTGTATTAATAAAAATATAATGAAATGTGTGATTACCAAAACTGGTTTCTTGTAGAGTACAGTTTACTATTTAACACATGTTCAATGTCAGTGTTGTTTTTCCTTCATTTTTCACTTTAGTAGAAGATTTGATCTCTTTGTCAGTCTGAATCAAAGAGCTGTGAGCCTCTGGATGCTTCACTGACTCCTTCCAAGAAATCAGCCGTCATCACTGATATCTAAATATGTTTTCACCAGTTTTAAAACCAGTGAGCTGCTACCAGACAAATGTTTTCTATCCAACTGTGCTGACATTGAACATAAAGATATATGGAAGTTCTTGGCCATGTTTATACATGTGAAGCACAGTGTTACTCTTTCATTTGTATGTGATAACTTAAGTTGTTTTTCGAAAAGGATGCATCTGCCAAGTGTTTTGTTTGTGGTGTTAAACTAAAGTTACATGATTTTAATGTTAAATACTCAAAGGTAAAAGGTAGCACTCACACAAATCTATGGTGATTTCTACAACTCTGATTCACAATGTTTTGTTGATTTGATCGATTAATAATTATCTAAAAGCAACTTGAGCAGTCAGGAATATTGAAATATGAGATTTATGTCTTTATTAAACCATCCTGGGCTCTTTATCTACACAGTGCATTCAATTCAGTTCATAAATGGTAATGCACTGAACAGCTGGCATGGAGACTAATTTGATCAAGCTTTCCAAAGCCTCATGCAGAAGAATCCCAAAACGCTTCATTTATAAAAATACAGACGACAATGGAAGCCTGCCAACATATATTACAGCTTCATATACAAATATATAAATCTACATTCAATAAATACAATATGCAGTATTCTTGAGATGTATTAGAGCTATCATGTAGGCCAGTAATCCCAAATTACCAGGGTTTGCATATTTGACCTTTCAAAATAAGGGCATGTTCTAGACTAAGCTTAGTCAATGAGGTAAACTGTTGCAGGTGAGACCCTATTTACCCATTCATTAAGCCATTTAAGGAACACCTAGCCATTACTGAAACATTTAAAAAGTGACCTCAGCTCAATTTCATGAAAAAAATACCAATTAAAAAATATATGCATTTCCCTGTTGGACCGTAATCTCAATAACATCTAATGGCTACAGGGGACTGAGAGTCTTTTAAAGTGACCAGTGACACAATAACCAAAAGGCAATCAAAGAACAAGCAAGGCTTCAAGAGATCAGATATTAACACATGACTCATATCCAAAAAATATGTATATAATAGCAATTAAAAAAGGTATTTACAAAGAGCGCTGTGATTCTCTGTTCAGTAGATAGTAAATACTTCTTTGGTCCCTGTTGATTGTTGGCAATTAGGAAATTTAGGTGTGTTAGGAAAAGGGACAAAATGATCATTTTGCACATATCAAAATACAAAAAAAACAAAAAACATGTGCCTAATTTATGCCTATCACTCAGAATCATTTATACAATTGCAATAATCCAAAAGTTCACATAGGCAAAAACACACATTTAAATCAGTATAAACATTACATGTAGGCTACGAAAACAAATGATTACAAAGATATGCAGCAAAAGCTTCTGCAGGTGTAAATTTGTGAAAATGCGAGCAACCTGTAACATGTTTTAGCAGCAGAGTTTGCAGAGAGACAGAAGAGAGCGGACTGATTTCCAGCACTGTGGATGAGGTTGTGTTTGTTGCACTGGGAGTTGAAGCCATGAGGCACAACAAGAAGAAAGTAAGAAAATGCAGCATTAAGTGTTAAGTCCAGTTACTTGCAAAGGCTTTCCCAGTGTTGTGCTGTGTGCTGTGTGCTGTCTATCTTTGGCTGTATGTACATATGAATGATGTGCATGAAGGGCTGAGCTGATGTGCGTTCAAGTGCAATTTCAAGCGTCGTTCTTCCCAAAAAGAGTGCCCTCGTTTTTCAGCTTTTGCCTCCTGGAGAGAAGAAAATATAGAAGTGAGGAAGAGAACTTCTGCTTCTACTTTTTTTTTTGCTAATTTTGTAGATCACATACTTCAAATTAAAATTGCATTAGTCATTTTATAGATAGTTCTGAAATAAATGCAATAAAAAACTTACAATTAATAACTGCTAAAAAGTGTATAATTATAAACTCCAGAAACCAAATAAATTAAACTTTTCCTCAACTTACAGTTTCTCTCTACGGCTCATGTTGTCCTCTTTTAACTTGACAAAGACTCCATCTTCTCCTCCCCTGACGAGGTAGACAAAATCTCCCTCCTTGGCAGTGAAGATCACTCTGCAATTGTAGAGAAAAAAATACTAAATCATCTGCCTTAAATACACTTAAATGTCTTATTAGTTACATTATTGTGGTGGTAACAAGGGACATACTTGGACTGAGTCTCCCCAGACTTGACGCGCAGTTTGCGGACGTGGAACTTGCTGTTGCCCCACCAGTCTGACCAGCTGATGTATGCGTCTTTCTCCCAGCGCAGCTTCACAATCATCAGGTCTCCAATGTCCACATCGGTGGTGATGAGGAAGGACAGAGTGCTGTTACCGTTCAGGACCGGCCTGCAGGGTGAGAAGAAGAGCAAACGTTCAAAAGGTCAGCTGGACTGTCCTCTGCATGGAACCAATGAAGGCATCCATGGTATGTGTGACCGTGCATGTGTGACGTATGCAGCTCATGTGCCTGTATGATCTTTATTTAGAGTCAGGGTGTTCGCTGACCATATTTTTGCTTATTCTTGAGATTTCCACGTGCATGTTTTTCACGTGATGGATGTTTAAAAAAGAAATGTGCTGTTTAATGTACGTACAGGACTAAAGAAATGTCCTCCTTCTCGGCTTGGGTTCCATACAGAGAAATCTTCATTGGCTGCTCAGTGAAGCTCAGTCGGTCCTTGCTGAAGAAATGCACCTTCACTTGATAGTGGAAAACTAGGAGAGAATAAACACACAGTTTACTCAGGGCCAGCTGCCACATGAGATACAATCTCCCACGTCACTCATACTATCACTTAAAAGTTGTTTAACATGAGCAAAGCCTTTATGTAACCTTGATCTGATTCTGTCTTCATGTGA
The DNA here is from genome assembly GCA_029814765.1 of Acanthurus leucopareius. Classification (NCBI taxonomy): domain Eukaryota; kingdom Metazoa; phylum Chordata; class Actinopteri; order Acanthuriformes; family Acanthuridae; genus Acanthurus; species Acanthurus leucopareius. The sequence goes on from JAQMCX010000046.1 coordinate 2,246,728, forward strand.
CTGCATTTCAACACAGAGATTTGTGCTAAATACTTGTTGGTTTCATGCACATTCCAATGATAGATATGCATTTCTACAGTTCATAACTATTTACTAAACCAGCTAATACCTCAACACACTTTTGAATGTCCCTTATAAAGACTCCAACAAAACTTCTTCTGACTTGTGCAAAATTGTAATTTTTAAATAAACTTTTCCATTGCTTGTGTCAAATGGGGGCAGTGTCGCATTACCTTAGCATACCTTAGCACCTAAAATACACGTGTGAGACAAGACCCCTTCTTCACGTGACCTTTTGAATACCTGCAACTTGTTGTACATGTCTGCCTGCAATAAGTGTGAGAGTTTCCTTAAAAGTATGTGTGGTCTATTTGTATAAACAGCAACTGTAAATACTGCACTAATATTCAGCTCCAGGCAGCCGGAGCCACAGTCAGTACATTAAACAACAGGAGCTCATATGGTGAGGATTACTCCAATTAAGGCGTGCATGAATTAACTCAACTTACTCTAATCCTCAGTAAAGCACTCAAATCCAGCCAGACTTTTCTGCTGCAGTTTAAAATGTACTTATTTTCATCTCTAAACCCACATGTGGCCTCTTTTGCATGTACTTTTCCCGGATCTTTACCTTTGTAGGGCATCATTTCACGGGTCTTCAGGTACATCTTGGCGCTGCGGGTGCTGCGGACCTTGTTGATGTTGTAGCCGAGCTTGTTGCAGCGGTTTTTTCTGCAACTGAGGCACAGACCTTTGTTGAAGGCTTCCTTGGAGTTGCAGCGGTATGCAAAGCTCTGCTGCTTGGTGTTCAGCAGAGAGTCGATGAACAGGTGGATGGAGCGCTCGTGGGAACATTTGACAAGCTGGTCCATATCTGCAGCACACAAGAACACAAGACCGAAGCTTTAAATAACTGATTTGTGTGTGTGTGTTTTCCCCAAACAACTGAGAAAATGTTTTCCTTATGAGCCGCTTTATGACTGTTGACATGTCAGCGTTGACTAAACACTGACCCAGATGGCATCTCTCGCCCACAAAACATAAAACAAGACCACACAAAACAGAGTATAACCGTAACACGCTGAGAATCTGTGGCTGTTTCTGTTATGACTGGAGGCAAACATACATTTAATGTCTACATTTAATTGTAGCCCTGAATACTTTTATAGACTCTGATGACACCATGTAAACGCCTATGTTGACGATTTACAACACTGTTGTTGCAAATGTTTCACTTTAACGTGGGTGAGGATGTGTATTTCTGGTGCTATGAGTAACACAGAGGAAGAGGAGAAGATTTGTACCACGAGGTCAGAGCATTTAGAGTCCCTTAATGGCCACTGGAGGATGATGCTAAGGGCAGATTGATTTGAATCCAGTGCAGCTAGTTTAAGTGTAAACACTGCCTGTATTACTTTACTGCTAATGTGAGTGGGTCCTTACAAACCACATAGTTTACAGTGTATAAATTAAAATCTAACTCAGAGCAGGATCTTCAGCAGAAGTGCAGTGAGGTACATACTTTGGAGACCCTTGATTCCTTCTAATGCGATCCCCAGCAATGTATTCTGGATGTCGCAGCCAGGCTGGAAAGTGCCTCCGTTGGGGTAAATGTCAATGTGGCCCACAGCTCTCTGGATGCCGATGCTTCGGTCTGGGGAGCCCCTGGTGTTGGTGTGCAGGACGTCCACAAACTGAGCATCGTCTTTGGACAAGGTGTTCTGGTTGTCTGCATGCTCGAAGGTTGGACCAGCGGGATCCAGACCTGGAAAAAACAGAAAATAAGGCAAAGATTTCACCCCTGGAAGAAACTGTGTAAATAGAGACACATAAAATCAGAAAGAAGTGTCTCTTGTCCCTTGAATCAGCTGTTTTATGGATTTATCTACCTATTTAACTGTACATTAAAACATCTGAGTGGTATCTTTTCTCCCAGTGCATTTCTACAAAGTCATTCTCAAATCAATGCAGAGCAAGGATTGTGGGTTTTTAATGGTTTGCTTTGGCTCACAGCAAACATACCATTATTCTAAGCGAGTCATAGAGATTTGAAAGCTGGACAAACCACATAGTGACAAAAAGAGGGATTGGACCCTCCAACTGGCACTGACTGGCTACATGTACAAATACAATACGGGCCTGTAGTGTAATGACCAACAGATCATATTTCATTGGTGAGCTGTGTCATTTTTAGGAGCCGTGCCGCAAAGAACAGTACCCTTATTTTGTTTTACTGTGTGAAATGTTTGCATGTGTTTATTCGCTGGCTCAGAGACTAAATTTAGACATTAAAAGCGACAAATAATCGAAAGTGTTTGTGGCTAAAACACGCTGCACATGGTCATAAATGGTCTGATATATTTGTATAGTAGACATAATACATTGTACTTATAGGGTTAGTATTTACTGTTAATGTAGCTTTTATCTGAAACAATCATAACAGATTGATCATAGCAGAAAAATGCACTTACAGGCAAATATAATGTAATTCTGGTTTATAGATTCATGTGTGTGTTGTGTGCTATTATGCAAGGAGACTTTAACTAAGTAAACTAATCAGAACAGACTTAAACCCATTTTGCAGTTAAATACACCCATGCTAACACTGTTTATCTGCATGTAATCTTAGCAGATCCATAAGTTATCCATGTTCTCACCTGTGATCCTGCTGATTTTATGATCAGTGAGATCTCCAGCAATTCCAGCCACATGTGCTCCAAGACTGTAGCCCAGCAGATGAATCCTCTCCCAGGGCAACTGCAGTTCTTTCTGAAAAGGCGAAGATCGATGAGATGTGTCAGAATATCATGTTCACGTTGCCTTAAAAAAAGTTTAAAGTGAATCCTGCAGACTTGTTGGAGGGATTCAGACAAACAGCAGAGTGCTGCACCTGTCAGAGCACTGCAGCACTCTGCTCAAGTCTGGGACATAGGATTAATTTGTGTAATTTTATGCTCTGCAAAAAGTTCATGTAAGCAAGAGACAAATAAATTAAAGCAGCATTCATGCCAACAACACTTTCTCCCTTGAAGTACTTCACTAAATACTGAGCCTTGTGATTAAGGGCTGGCTGGCCACAAACACGACAGTAAAAACGCCTTTATAGGGTGTTTAAAGTCATAACCAGTAGGACAACATATCTGCACCGACAACACCGCTTGGGTATAAAAATATTACATCATCAGCTCTTAAACGATACAGTTTTGCCAGTTGCTCTTATTTCTTTACTGGCAGATTTGATGTAGAGTGTGGTGATGAATTGGTCATCCAAATTCAGTAGGTCAAAGCCACATGTTGACAAAGAGGATGTGGACAACATGATCCAGATGTTAGCCAGATAACTGTTGGAAACACTCACTTGAATCCACGTGACAAACTTGGCAACGTCGCGGCCCACTAGTTTGGTGTAGGCTGCCGATGTTGGGTAGTGCTGGTTGGCTCTGGTCAGCCAGTCCACCACGATCACGTTGGCACTGGGCTCACGATCGTAGAGGGCAGACACCAGCTTGGGCACCCAGCTCTCAAACATCCCTGTTACCTACGGTGACACACACAAACGTGGTCACACACATCTTATTGTTTGGGGTTTTTCCACACACATTTCTGAGTTCAGCTGCAGTGTGGTGTGATTTATCCTGGCCATTGCCCTCATTCTGTGCCCTGGAGGGAAGCCATGGTGTCATACGGTTCAAATCTTGTTGCATGACTGGCTCTAATTCGCATTACGGGAGGAGATGCATGAACTGTTTTTGGGCTAACACACTGCTCTCAGCCTGTCTGAAATGTGTTTGGCATACTGCAGTGTAATGTATGGATGCTCCTCAGTTTAAGTTTAGTTAAACATTGCACTGGCAAGAGTCAAATTTTGCCTATTGTATGTTAACATAACATAGATAGATAGATAGATAGATAGATAGATAGATAGATAGATAGATAGATAGATAGATAGATAGATAGATAGA
>JAQMCX010000046.1:2250789-2263586 GCA_029814765.1 Acanthurus leucopareius
ATAGATAGATAGATAGATAGATAGATAGATAGATACTTTATTGATCTCCAATGAGAAATTCACATTTACAGCAGCTTAACTAGGGGAAAAAATAGTGTAATAATAAAAGAGGCATGCAGGGTGCTAAACTATAGTCTAAAGGATGATAAAAGTACAATATAAAATAAGAATAAAAATGAAGTAGAAAAAAATCATACAATTTAATGCATTATTTTGACCGTTTTTTGTATATTTCAGTACGTCAATCTGTTAGAGTCAGGGGGCTTTAAAAAAACTGTGCATGTAACATACAAGCAACACAAGTAGATATTTAAACAAATGAGGCACCTGTAAGATAAACCAAATGAGGCTGCCACAATTTGAATATAGTTATAGTAATGCATGCTCATGACAGCTTTTGCATGAAACACATTCAGTCTGACGTACCGTCCAGCCGTGTATCACAACGAAGGTCTGTGTTTCGGAGTTGAAGTTACACTCTTGGATGGTTTCTGGTCTGCCGGCCACAAGGTAACACACGTCATCATCTGGAGCGTCAGCGACACGCAGGGAAAACTTGGACACGATGTCAGTGTAATTTGTGATCCAGTCAGCATTGATGAGCAGGGGAGTGGCGGTGATCGTGGTGTTTACTGTTACAGTACACACACACACACACACACACACACACACACACACACAGAGTTCAGTAGATTATTAGATTATAATGGCATGACAGATTTATAGAGTACAATCAGGGTTTCTGTGCTGGAAAAAGTTAATTTAAAACTTATTAGCACTGTTCAACTCTGTGCATTCAATAAAGTTTTATTGAACATTGAGTTCTAACATTCAAATTACCAGATACACTTTTTTATGCAAACTATGAAACCTTGCTCCTCTCCTCTGTTAGAGCCTATTAAGTGACCGCTAAATTCACGGGTCAGTCGAGCAGTGAGGGAATTCAGCATGACAGTGTCGTCCCCTTTTGTCTTCACTGCATTTCTACCAGCGCAAATAGGATTTAACCTCAAAATATAATCAAGAGCTTATAGATTTCTTTAAGAGATTCAATTCAGTTACATTAATAACAGGATCTTAAAAAAGTTACCTCTATTTTAATACTTTAATTGAGTTCAGTTCCGTAATCTAAAATGTTTTATTTTTAAAAACAAATAAGCCTGCGTGGATTTTAGTGCAGAAAAATCTTGAAAATAAGAAAAAAGAAGCTAATGCGTTCCTGCTTGAAAAGCCACTCTAGCTTGTTTTTCAGTTTTAACCTCTAAATGAATGTGATTTTATTGGAATTTAAAATATTCATTTTTTTCCCTGTTAATTTAGTCCCTTTTTCAGACAAAAGACTTGTAGCAGCTGCTTTTTTTCATGCACACATGGACATCAATGCTATGAAATGTGATGCAGATACGCAGACCTCAGCTGTGAAAGCGTTTCACAGGGTTACTCCCGGTCAACACAGAACAGCACGCATTAATTAACCCGCATCCCGCATATGATTCCTTCATCGGAGCTGTGGATGAATTAGGAAAATAATATCCTGCAAGAATTAAGACAATGAAAGGTCGCACTTACCAAAAGCAGGGCTGGTGGTAGGTTCAGGGTCAGAAGAAAAAGTTGCAAAGATTTTTCCCCAAATTATCCAAACTGTTAAAAAACTAATTTTTTCTTTTCCCATATTATTGAGAAGTTTTTCCTCAAAGCGTCTCAGGGTGTCGATCGATCAGTTGTATATCCAGTCGTATATTTTAAAGTCAGAAGGTTGTATCGAGTCGTTTAGGAGTGAAGTTTCTAATGGACTGTCACAGATGCCGCTCCAAGTCATCTTTATGGGTGGCTCTTTTGAATATTTAAACATGATTGGTTGGAGGTTCGAGGGGCGGGGTTTTAAACTTTGCCCTCGCTCCAAATTCACTGAGGGGAAATCATTCACAGTCTCCTTCACAGAGCAGGCTGATAGACTGAAGCGCTCAGGACTCTGTGTGATGCCTCATTTCAGCGGTATCAATACTGTCACCTAAAAACAATCAATAAAGTTGAGTGATTTTTTAAAGAAATTATTGGAAAGTAATGTAAGATTTTAGTTAAATTTTACAAGTCATAATAAGTTTGTGCAAAAAATGTATCCGTTTTATCTCACAAGCAAAAAGTCCTACATTGAAAAAGTTTCCCAAGTAAAAGTACTTAAAGTATCAATAATAATAATACCTGACACAGATAAATAGTTTCTGTTATAATAGTATATAATATATAATATTATATGTTATATTGTGAGTTTGTACTGCTGATCTGATGATGTGTCAGAAACATTTTACGGCTGTAATTTTTAGTATTTTAACTGTTCTCTACTTGATATATTAATTATAAAATGCAACCAGTTTATGGTATTTCTCTAATATAAAGTCTTAATTTGTAACTGAAAAGTCAATTTTTTCCCTTTGGGCTCAGAAGTAGAAGAACAAAATTATGCTTAATAGAAATGCCCATGCAAAAAAGTATCTCAAAGACATACATGATGTCTCTAATCCCTAAGTTAAATTTATCTTCTGATGTATTTGAAATAATAATATTAAAATCAGCGAATTAATTGGTTTGCCACTTTTTGTCATGTCACCAGGATAATACAGTATCTGTACTGTTGGTCTTCATGGGTACTTATATGAAACACAAACAATAAAACAATTAAAACACAGCTATAAAAATACTGTCTGTTAATTAAGTGTGGTGCCCATTATTAAATATACAAGCTAATGAATGATAAATATTTTTTATACCAAAATCCATCAGATTGTTTGATGTTTAGTCTCTCAGATTCAAATTTTAAGTTTAATACCTTAATCGCACTGATGTGTGTGACCTGAAAAGCCCTCGTTGATGCTTTTTGCAACTGCTTTACATGTGACCGTTTCAGTCAGATCCCTTTCAGTATGGGTGTGTTTAAAAATAAAAAAAAGTCCTCCCATTGGTGAACCACTGGTGAGTGAATCTGAAAAAAAGAAAAAGCACAACTGGATTTTTCCTCAACATTCACTGACTGCATGCAAAAAGAAGGCTTGACTTGTTTAAAATAAAAAATAAATAAGTTAAAGCACATACCTGTCTTATATAATTTACAATGGAATCAAGATGTTGAGACACTCGGTGCATACTTCATGTTGGCAGTCGGACCCCTTTTTGTGGCACTTGGGGGCATCAAAGAAGCTCCAGAGAAATGAAAGAGACATAGGATGAGAGCAGGCATGAGAGAAATGCGACAACACACATGTGTCTGAGTTTCATGATGGTTTTCATGCCAAAATACCTGAGGGAGAATATTTTACACCTCTGTTATCTCTCCAAACTGAGAGCGATAAAAGCAGACTGACCTACAGCCAGTTATTTTCAATCATAATATTATTGTAAATTTCAATGTCAGTAACCTATAACCGCAAAAAAAACATTATTTTAAAGGATAAGGTGTTCATGTTTTTATACATTCCTCTTCAAGATAATCACTGCTGTGTGAAATGCTTCCCTGTATGTTGCTTAATCTACAAAATATTATTCTTCTGAAAGCCAGAGGAACAAAACTAAATAAGATTTGGATTAAGTTCTCACACATGGCGCTCAACTTAGAAAACGCTGTGTTGTTTCCTGTGTTGCCTTGAAAAAAAGAGATTGGCCAAAGACACAGATTTTCACAATGCATACAGGATACAGGTGGTAAGACCTTAACAATGATGTAAAAAAATGCATGAAATTTTACCTTTGTGTTCAGTACACAGTGACTTTTCTCCTTCATTGCTTGGGGTCCCATTGACAAAATTAAACTTTTTTTTCTCCCTTCTTACCTAATTCAAACCCCATATATAGAAAAGTACTGAGGTTGTTTTCCTTCACTTTGCTGCAAACTGATCCTCACGTTAGATGAAGGTGTCAAAATACAGAAATTTCCTTTTAGCAGTGTTGGTTTAATTTTCTTTTATATTTTATAACAATGCTTAAAATATGTTTAATATAAAAGTTGAAATAAATGCATGAGCATTTATTGAAATGTAAGTAACAGAAATTCCACATTGGTCATTTGGGGTTTGGCAGTGATAGTGTTGAATAAAAAAACAGCAACAATGGATTAAAAAAATCTATTGTTTTTAACCTCATTTGACAACTTTTACAAACTAAAGTCATGCAAGATTTTCTGTAATGGACATTTAAAATGTTCATGTACAAAAGCAATTCTAACACAAGTTTTTTAAAAAAGAAAATAATGAGATCAAGGTGATTTAAAAAAATGTCAGGTATGTTTTTGAGCTACCTAAGAGGACCGAGGATCTCAAGCGGAACATTAGATTTAAAACTAAGTTTGCGTGAAAACAAAAACTGGTAAAACTTATTCCTTCTCCTTCATGACAGTTCCACTTTTTCTGCATGATTGGAATGTCCTTAGTAATCAACTGCTGTTCTATATTTGCTTTCTTTAACTACAGTATGACCTCCTGTTTCTTTTATCTTTTATGTTCAAGTATATAATTGCTCGTGTATGTTTAGGTGTGTTTGTATGTATTTGTGTCGGTGATTATGGGAAGGTGATGCTTATGGCCAGACCAACGTGCCCAACCCAGTGATTAGATGGAGGAGAAACGCCCATCCCTCAGCCTGTGATCTCTGTCATGATCTCTGCATTCACTGCGATGACTGAACTTGACTCCAGGGGAGACGTGCAGTGATAAACGAAGAGGCAGAGATGTCACATCTTCTTTGAGACACACCCAGGCAGACTCACTGTGATTTTAACTCCATAGAAAATGAGTTTGTGCCAGCTAATTATCAACAAAACAAAAGAGGAAAAATTAGGAGATAAAGATACAGAAAGATGAATCACGATGGGTATATAATAACAGGTGAAAAGACTGGCTGTGGTGTTTTGTACACAGATCTGATTTGTACCAGTTTAATGTCATTAAGTCCATTTGATCTCCAATTAGTTCAGATTTGATCCAAAAACCTGCTGAGGAAATGAAAAGATCAGTGCAGAGGGAACAGAGATTTCCTGCATGCAGGAAATCATCCATTTTCCTCCTGCTGCTTTTTTTCTACACATTTGTTTCACATTCACTCTGTTTGCACTGTTTGCTGCAGCCTGAAAAAGACTAGAACAGTGTTGAGACAAGCAGACTACTTCATGTATTTGCAAATATTTAAATTAGTTATAAATACTCGTCATCTGTTTCCTTATATGTCTTTTTTGCGTCTCCCTTTGCTTCCAGTGCTTACATGTGCTTACAGGTGTAGTCACTGGTGTTAACTCAAAACCACAAAATAATAACAAAAAACAGTCAGTCACACTCACACAGAAATCTCTGAAAGTGTGACATAAACGTGTTTAAGCTGCAATGCAAACACACACTCATACACTAACCTTGAATGATGAAATCCTAAAAATAAACTTTCATTTTAATGACTCACTTAGAAGGCTTATTCTAGGAAAGAGAAACTTGGGGATTGAGTTTCACAGGACAATGCAGCATAAATATTCTTGGCGAGGGAAATTGCAGGGGCCCCCTTGGTTGCACCATGTGTATACAGTATGTGGCCTCTTCATTAAAGAGGATTTTTCTTCCTAAGCCAGCAGACAACAGACGCAGCTGCTGATTTTCATGTTTTCTGGTGACTTTTATTGCCAACGTGGCTTGATTTTGATTCGGGGATATTCTTTTCTCATTGCTGCAAGGTCATCTTCTCATTGTTTTTTATCACTTCACTTACAATCATCACATTGTGTTCTTTTTTATCTAAATGTTTTCACTCTGTGTCTTTGCAATCACAGTCCAGACACATCAGGAGATGAAAAGACCTTCAGGAATTTCTGCTGAGACCTTGAGGACAGCTGAAGAGTAAATATTGTCAAAGAAAAAAAAACACAATTCATGATTCATGGTTTCACTAATCAAAAAGTTTATATCCCATCTCCATAGTGGTATGAGAGCTACAAAAGAGTAAGCTCTAATAAGCCAAAGTGGATTTTAGTTTTAATTGCCCATTCAGGAACCCATTAGACACGGAAAAGAAACTGCAAGGGGAGAAAAAAAAGAGAGGAAGAAAGAGGGGTTCCTCAGTGGGAGTTCAGTCTTTTATGGGTTTCCAACTAAAGACCCAGTGAGGTCATAAAAGAGCCACAGAAAGACTCAAGGAGATGTGTGTGTATGTGTGTGTGTGTGCGTGTGTGTGTAAGAGAGAGAGAGTGTGTGTGAAAGAAATGTAGTATTTTATTCCTCTATTCAAGGGTGACATGAAGAGGTTGTGTTATACACTCATGGCAGCAGTTTAACAAGGATGCTAATTGATGCATGAATTGTGTGCAAGTGTGTGTGTGTGTGTTTCTTTGTGTGTGTGTGCACACGTGCATGTGCAGGACTTTTCAGTGTTTCCTGTGAACATACACTTGTATATCTCTTGTTTGTATGCATCCCTACTTTCCGATAATTGAACCAGCAAGACATCAAACACAAGAGTTCTACTGAATAAATAAGCTAAAGTACTTCAAGGAAAACAAGTCAAACTGGAAAACCTCAGGAGATTGTACACAATGCTTACATATTATCTGATGAATGTATCATTTACAGAAAAGTCCAATCAAGCCACTATTTTTATTTTATTGAATGAGCATGAGCTGGAATTTTTAATGATAAAACAGTTAAACTTTCTTTGAAAAGGTGCTGATTATGATCTCTCATATCATGTTTGAAATGTCCATGAGATTATTTGATGGTCATGAAGCCTAATTGCATGTTAAAATGCAGAACCTTAAGACAGTACTGTGACATAGCATGAGGACATACTGTATTTGAATAACCCACAACAGCATTTTTGTCTGTTGTGGGTTTTTAAAGCTCCATGTTCTGACAAGGAAGAAAAATGCATGAGGAGGAAAGATTTTCTCTCGTTCTGTTGCATCAGTGTGGGTCTTTTATTTAAACTGTCCTTAAACTGAGTCTGACAATGATAAAGAATTGCAATGGTAAATCAGTGGAGAATTCTTATTTAGTTGATTATCTGAATTACATGCAAAATTACACATAAAAATAGAGCCAATGTTTCCTTTGCAAAGCCACTTTTCCTCTATCAAACCCAGTGAAGTGATCTCAGTAGAGAGACTACGGTGGGTCCAACTGTACCAGCAGTGTATAAGACCTCAATTTACACCTGGGTAACCTCACGAGATCAGCAGGGAGGCCAGAAACATCAGCCATCCTCTTATACAATATTTGACATATATAAAAATATATATTTCGACATATATGAAACCTGAGTCTATGTATGGATGCCAAACCCCAATACAGCATGCCTGCATGGCACAAGAACATTTTTGTCTGCCAGTCTAATGAGGCATTTGTATGTAAATACATTTACAGTACGTATGCATGTATTGTACAAACACTGGACAAGAAGGAACATGTGGGTTTGAGGTTACACATCTGTTGCTGCGTGTCGTCTTCAAGTCAGGTCGTACAGAGCCACAACTGTCAACTTTACACATTGTGTGACACACATCTGTCATGGATGCATGCAAGTGCACACACAGAGTCTTGACAGTGATGCGCACCCATAAAACAGGCATGCTTATGTGGGTGTGTTCAGGCTGAGATACGCACAAATGAGAAAAACCCACTCCAGTAGCTCAATTGTGTTTTCTCCAGTTTTATGATCTCAATTTCATGCCTTTACATTACATAAGTGCTTTTGAACATGTGTGTTGGTGGTTTTATCTAGATGTTATGAGAGGAATGCAGCAGAGCAGAAGCCTGAATGAGTCCTATGTTCAGTCCATGAGAGCAGCTGGTCCTGCAAGTGTTCACTCAGTTAAAAGTGAGACTGGGTTCGCTGTGCATGCTGCAGTCAGCACCAGTCAAGTCAGACCACACTTTCTCAACTCTTAAATGATTTCCCATGAGAGAGAAAAGATTTCATAACTGCTCTAAAGGATGTCAATGTCTAGTCTGGCAGCAGTGAGAAGGGGTGGTAAATGTAACATGAGACAGCGCAGTGTCCATTTATGTTGGCTTTCATTACTGACTTGTATGATTTTTTTTTCTCTCTTAACTGAATCTTATGTGACAAACTGCAGAATAAACTCATGTATTCTACAAAAAACCGATTTATTTAGTTGTTGATCAAGTCATTTTGTTTCCTGCAACCAGACATTAAAAAATAGCCCACATCAAAGGCCGAGACAATTATAGATTATTTTTAGATCATAAACAGCTCAAACTTCCATACTAGTGACAGACTTATAATTTTTAACATCCCTCTTAGAGCCACTGAAGACTTAGGCCTTGTTTTTGACCCTGATGAGGTCTTGGACTGGGATGACCCCACTTGGCTCAGGTTTGGCCTTCGCTCCCTTTTCATCAGTCTGTCTGCTGTCTGAGCTTGATGTTTTTTGGCAGGCAGACAAAAGAGTTTGCATCAGTCATCTCATGTTGCTTCCCAGAGGCCTGACAAGAAATCTGGGTGTCCTGCACGAATGAATATGAGGAGCTCAGGATCGACAAACTTTTACCAGATGAAGGATTTGTCTGATCATCCATAATGTCCTGTTGTTGCTTGTTATCAAATATCCATCTGAGGATTTACCTTAAAATGACTCAAGGATTACAAAAACATACTTTAAACTCATGAAATCACACATGAGATGACCTAAGGTCTGATCCCCTGCAGACTAACATGCACATGATTGTACCATAAAATGCAAACATGCACCACTGAAATTACAACCCTGCCTCAGTAAGAGGATTTGGCACCAGGTGTAGTCACTGTATGTTATACCTCCACATTTCATTGCACTGGCAGAGAAACTGTTTGTGCCACAGGGAAATGACACCAGCAAAATATATTACAGTTTCTAAAACCTTCAGCTAATCAGAGTAGGTGAAGCCTGAACATCAGATACTGACAGTCAATCAAAAGGTCAAATATCCCAAATAATTATGCAAATGAACCCAGATGTAGATACAGAAAGGAAAGAAGAAAGAGAAGAGAAACTCCACAGACACAGAAACATCAAGAACACTTCAGTAAGAGGACTCATCTGGACAGACATTAGAGAAAAAAACACAGGTACTATCATGTGAAGAGATGTGGGCAAAGGTTTTTCACAGCATGCAGTGACCCTGAGGATCAGTGTTGTGCGGGTGTGTGTGTGTGTGTGTGTGTGAGTCCAGGTGAAGTGCCTGTGACCTTCTCTTGCTCAGCTTCTGTCTCCAGTGGCCATAGTCATGTTGATTTAACCTGTTTGTTCCACATCTGGTGGACAATTTTTTGGTAGTGAAGTGCTCCATCGGGGCAAGAGGAGAAAAGATGTGAACCAGCTGCAGGGGCACGACTACATAACCTGATTTCATCCACAACATCCTTTCACCAACAACTATTTTGTGCCCTCATTATTCTGTCTCTGTCTGTTCTTTGGCTTTGCTGTCACTCCGTCCACATGGAAGCAATTGTATTTATAACTTCAAATGCATGAATGCAATGAATGCAACCATTAAACTCAGATGTTTGCAATGTAGATGTTATATATATATATATACTAGTTCTACAGTTGCATTAACTATAGATTAATTAATCTGCACTTCTGTACTTTCACAACATAAAAGGATATTACCTGCTCTGGCTCCTATTCATGGTTGTATGACACCCTCTAGTGGACAACAACAAAAGAACATTGGAAATAGAAAAGAGATGCATTGACAGGTTTTAATGGACTAATGATAAGATCTTAGTTGTGATTACATGGCATGGTTTCTATGTTTCTACATGAAGAATGGGGTAGACAGATGAGTGTGGATAGTGAAAGTGATGTTGCTAATTTTGTACGATCTGCAGATCTAATACGACGATGCAATGAAACCATTGTCAGTCCTCATTAACATGTTTAAGCATTCTGCATCTCATTTGATTGAAATTTTTGTTAGCCTAGAAAACCCTTTTTTTCAATTTTTATCTCTTGAAATGAACAAGTGTTCCTCAAAGTTCACAAAAAAGAAATCTAACTTCCAATTATGTCATTAAAACCACATCCTCGTGATGCTTCTTTCACAGCAAACCTCAAGTGAGCATTGAACAGTTTCCCAGTGATATACATAGACTTTAGGTCATCATTCATTTGCATTTTATGACACATAAGCAGCAGGGTGTTGGAGTTGACAAGTTTCTTTGGAAAAAGAGAAACCTTATTTATAGAAAAGCAACTTGGGGCGAGTCATAGATAAGGACCAGGGAAGTTGGAGTTAAGAAGGAACTATACCTGGAAATAATATCTAAGACAACACTGAAAGATTGTATATTCATGAGTTATGAGAATTAAGCACAGAGGTCAAAATCCCACAGCCAAAATCATATGCAATTACATAAAAATACAATTTATAGCCCTGGCAAATGAGTGATTCTGCAGTGAGAATATTTTATGCAGACTCTTACAGGGATGAGTGTCAGGAGAGGACATGCAACTGGTTTGGCAAAGCTTATTAGGAGTTTTTGAATGACTGAATCCTTCTTCTGCAGCTGTTTTACAAGTGAAATCATGATTATGGCATTTACTCCATTCACTCTCGAAAAGTTCTCTAATGTGAGGGGCTTTTTTTCCTTATTCAGACACTTAATTACATATTTATTTACATTTATGCAGGACAATATTAATGACCACTATATACCACTGTTTGCATTCAAAAATCTCAATATTTTTCACTCAGATTGTAGGACACAATGAAGAGGAGTGACTGAACACAGTTTCCCCAGTATAATAACAGTTTGAGCTGACCAGCATGTACCAATAAAATGTTCAGGGAGCCTCACTGATGCCTCACTTAAGCACCAATCCTGAGACTAAAGGGAAAGAATAAAGTTTAAAAACCAAGACTATTAAGATATCAAATTAAAAGCAACATTTTTTAAAAGAAAGAAAAATATAACAAAAAGCTTCATTACAAGGGTTTAAGTTTAAATTGTTGGTCAATGAATCACACCAGCTCATTTACTTTTAAAGTTTGGGGTTTTTGCTTGATGTGAAGCCCTGAAATTGACTTTTGAAAATCTGTAATTTCATATGGAAAATATGTTTCAGTGAGCATTTGTTATTATAGCACCACTGCAAAAAGATGAAAAATAGTTTATTGTTTGAGGTAACTTCACCCTGTGATTTTTAAAACTGTGCTCCACTAGACAGCATCTGATGCATGGTAACTGTACAACACTGTAAACAGAAGAACGAGGAAACAAACCACTTTCATGCAGAAAAAAACAAAAAAAACAAACATCTGAGTTACAGAGAATTCAGGCTGAAACAGCATACATTAAATTGCAGATTTTATAAATCAATAGATTTGCAAACACATACACACTCCAGGGGCTTTATTACCGTTACTCAACAATCACAATCAAAAACTATTTTTTTTTTAAAAAAGTACTGACTGAAATATTAAGAAAATGTGTAACAACTATGGTGTGACATGTAGTTAAAAAACCTTTTCTTCAGCAGCACAACTTCACCAATCACCTGTCTTATAATATAAGTAAGGAAAAATAGAAGCCTTAAGCTCCAAACAAATTAACTGCAGTAAAGGCTAATTTAATGAGAATGGAAAAACTTCCATAATATCTCAGACACACACAGGGAAAAGACTGGTGAGGTTAGGTCCATTGGCCCAGGCGTCTATTAAAAAACATCTGAATTCATAACACAGAGATCTGATGTGATTCTCCTCCAAGGCCATAATATTGTTACGTGCAGACAGTTGTATCGTACAAACAAGGTAGGTTGAACTGCGTGAAAAAACACAAGGCAGGATGTCACCACGTCACACAGAGAGAAAAATACTTACAAAGTGAAAAGAAAAATAAAGTATACATCAAAAACAGACTGGAATTGTGTCAAAAAGAATTCCTGATTTAAAACCATGTACAAAACCAAGATGGCCACATCCTTTACTATATGACCTCTCAAACAGTCCCGATATTATGTCCACACAGAGGGACATCAGTAGCGTCGACCAAAAGCTCCACCCTGCAGCCCGCTACCCTGCATCAGCTGGTTCTGTCTGTTCAGAGCTCCAGAGAGTGACTGAGACGTTCCTGTGTTCATGTAGCCTCCACGGCCACTGATGAAAAAAAGAAAAACACACACAATGATTAATATTGTTCTGAAAGATCGCTCTGGCTGCTTGGTAAGCTCAAACTGAAAAAAGAAAATTGACCAAAAAAAGGACTTAAATCCAGCTGATATTCTCTCTGAAACTCACCCTGCCATTCCTCCACGTGCTATGTGGCTCTGGCCTGGGATTGCACCATCTCTACCTGGAAAAAAAGCAAAACATGTCAGACACAGAGATCAAGAACATTTTAGCTGGAGCTCTATAGCAAGATAAAGAATAATTGTAAAACCATTTTCCTACAGCCTGCAACTATAATCTCATACAAAGTACTGTATGCTTACTTTGCCAAGTTCTGTCTCCATCCATCTTCCTGCTGGAGTCCCAGTCACGACCTCCTTCCCTAAAAGATCAGGAAATGTGTCAGCACTGGACTCTATTTAGGATTTTAAATGGTTTGAACTAAAGCTAGTGCTGCTGCATATGGTGCTTACCTTGGGTTGATGCGTTTGTCATAACCTCCACTCCAGGACTCTCTGCCATCTCTGCCATGTCTGTCTGACCTGTCTGAGAAGTGCTGCAAGAAGAGGCACAACAAAGATAAACTCTCTGGGCTCTAATTTCGTGGCGCAGCGCAGGTGGCGCAGGGTGGCGGACCCCGCGCAGTGGTAATTTCGTCCA
>JAQMCX010000046.1:2269514-2354690 GCA_029814765.1 Acanthurus leucopareius
GATGAGTTCGAAATGGGCACCTTAAAATAAATCTGCATAGACTATTGTAAATGACATTGAGAGGTTGGAGATGTGTTTCAGAGGTGTTCTGATAAACAATGTCAGCATAGTCCAGAATAGGGAGTAATAACTGAGTGACAATTCTTTTTCTGATCTGAAGGGTAAAACAGTTTATGGAACGGTAGAGTATGGCTAGGTTACGACTTAATTTGTTTGTGATGGATTCAATGTGACATTCAAAAGAAAGCAGAGGATCAATCCAGAGGCCAAGATATTTAAATAAAGTGAGTTGTGTAAGTGGTGAGCCATCAGTAAAGGAAATGGTCAGATCTGAGGCATCACCAAGACCTGGTCTGGTGCCAAACAACATACAACATGATTTCTTTTTGTTCAGAATTAGTTTATTTGATGAAAACCACCTTTGAACTAAGGCAAACTCACGTTGCAAAGTATTTTCAATGATAGATTTATTGGCACTAGATGAATATATTACGGCGTCATCAGCATATAAGTGTACCTGACAGTTAGAGCATATTTTTGGGAGATCGTTAATGAAGATGGAAAAGAGAAGTGGTCCTGGAGATGAGCCTTGTGGTACTCCCTTCATGAGAATTGCGTAATCAGAATTATTGCCATTAAAACGTACACACTGTCGTCTATTATGAAGATATGAATTGAACCAGAGTAAGCTATTTTGAGAGACACCAACTGAATAGAGTTTATCAAGTAGTAAATAGTGGTCAACAATGTCAAATGCCTTGGTTAGGTCAAGAAATATTGCGCCAGTGAGTTCGCTGTTTTCAGAGGAAGTATACACATCATTAGTGAACTTTAACAGAGCTGTGGTTGTTGAAAAGTTGGGTCTGAAACCAGATTGGCATGGAGATAAAATATTGTAGTCAGTAATATATTGTGATAGTTGATTAAAAATTAATTTTTCAAATATTTTTGCTATAGAGTTAATAATGGAAATTGGACGGTAATTGTTGATATCATGTGGGTCTCCTCCCTTATGGAGTGGAGTGACAATAGCGCGTTTCCAGGCAAAGGGGAGGGTACAGGTTGAAAGCGAAAGATTGAACAGATCACAAAGTGGGTACATTAAAATATTTGCCGCAAGTTTAATAAATTTGATCTCGATGCCGTCTGGTCCAGGTCCACAATCATCCTTGAGTTCATTAATTATGCACTGAACTTCAGCAGGTAGTATTTTACGAAAAGAAAATGAACTGTTGCAGGAAGAGCTAGGAGAGGAAGCGTATGCTGAAGATGAGTCGAACACGTAGGAGCTACCAGCAGATGTAAAGTGCTGGTTAAAGATGTTTGAAATAGCTGATGGGTCCTGAATGATGTTACTATGAAGGCGAATCTGGCTACTAGTGCTTTTGTTTGATTTGTTGAGGATATTATTCATGTTTTTCCAGAATTGTTTTGGGTTGTGGATATTTTCAGATAGTTGGGTTTTATAGAAGTCTGAGTAAGCATTACGTGTTTTGGTTTTGCATACATTCCTTAGTGATCTATATTTTTCCCAGTCAGCAGCATCCTTACTTACTCTATAGCGCTTCCAAGCTTTATCCCGTTGTTTGAAGAGGTTGATCAGGTCAGAGCAGATCCATGGTAAATGTTTTTCTTTGACCTTAATTTCTGTCCAAGGTGCGTGTTTGTCAATAACATGTGTGATTTCAGCATAAAAATAGTTCCAGGCGTCTTCAATATATGATATAATTTAAATGTTAGACTTGACTGCAAAAATGAAAGCTAAATCATGAGCAAACTCAAAACTGGAAGAAACAGACAATGAAAAATAAGCAAAATGAGCAATGATTTTAAAAAATGAAGGGAGAAAAGTGCAAATAAAGAGAAAGTAAGAAGAATGCTCAAGAGTAAAAAGTGATGAGAAAAAAACTGGGGTGTACCTCATAGCGTGTTTATGGTTTTTCAACTGATGTATTCTGTATCACTTTGTCTCAGACATGTGTGATCAGTTAACTACAAACAAAACTACACTTGTTTAATTATCCAAGAGCAAATGAAAAAATATCATCCATGTTGACCACTTATTATTATTTCTTTCATGAATGGTAATGAACTTTTTGAAACCTTTCACTGAGCTGGTCATGGTACAGAAATTGCACTCCTAAGAGTTTTAAATGATCTTCTTTTAGCAACTAATTGTGGTCAACACTCTATTCTCTTATTGGATCTCTCAGCAGCTTTTGACACTGTTGATAAGATTATTATCTCTCTCACTTGGGTACGGGGTTTTTCAAGGAGGGTGCCTTTTGTGTGTGTGCATGTGTGTGTGTATGTGTAATGAAAGAAGAGATGAATTCACACTGTGGAGTTGTTAACAGTCCTTTGAAGTTCCCAACAGCCAGTGAAGCTAATAATAATTATAATAAAAAGATGAGGTCTGATGATCTCCAGCCTGTAGAGTAGAGCTCATCTCCATTCTGCAGGAGTTTTGGTGGTCTATTTGGCCTTATCAATCTCACCAGGTTTCCGTAGTAGATCTGTTTGACATGTTAAAAGCTGGAGAAGTTATGTGCTGTTCATGTGGGAAAACATCTGTTGTTTAAACATAAACTGAATGTCCCAAAAGTGACCTTGTTGTGGAATGTTACTGATGCTGAACTGTGTGTTCTACACCTGTGTAGTTCAAAACTGACTGACATCTACACCTAGTAAGTAATGTAGATGATCACAATTATAATGCAAATCACGGGACTTCCGGTCATGGCGGCCACGTGAAAAGACGTGTCTCACGCTGCTCTGCAATGACTGCGATTTAATTATTCAGAGAAGCTCTCATAATTGTTACAATAGCACTACAAAGTAGGTGTTAAATCCGCGCATCTTAACAAAGTTATGCCGAGGGGCAAAACGACCAGACAGTCAAAGTTAACTGACTTCAGCGCTCGGAGTGAAACGCAACACGCTGACGAAGACATGGCGGAGATCACTGGTAAAGACGGAGAACTTGGCGGAGGCGGGAAAGCAGAGACAATACTGGCTGCAATAGGCTCTATGAAAATAGAGTTTATATCACGATTTGATGACATCGCTGCGGCAATAGAAAACATGAGGAAAGAAATCAACGACTGCCTTGATCGAGTGTCGCAAGCAGAGGTGCGGCTATCCAACGCCGAAGATGAGGTAATTAACTTGCAAGCCAGAGTTAAAACACTGGAGACAAACAATAAAAGTTTGGAGGATAAAGTTTTGGATTTGGAGTCTAGATCCCGAATGAACAATTTGAGACTAGTAAACCTGCCCGAGGGCACCGAGGGACGGAACCCGTGTTCATTTCTGGGGAAATGGATTCCAGAAGTGCTGGGGCTAGCGGCGCTGCAACCTTCACTTGTTTTGGAAAGGGCGCACCGGATCGGACCGATGAAGGACAACGTGGCTTCGCCAAGGACTCTAATAATAAAGTTTCTCAACTATGAGGACAGGCAGAAGGTTCTCGCGGCTGTACGGGATAAGAAGGACATCCGTTATAAGGACCAGAAAGTGTGGTTCTACCCGGACATAGCTGCAGGAATACATCATCTAAGGAAACAATTCGATCCAACCCGCCAGGTGCTGCGCGACCTGGGAATCCGTCACGGAATGATTCACCCAGCGAAATTGTTGGTGACGCATAAGGACCGGACCTACATCTTTAAAACCCCTGCTGAGGCTCAAGACTTTGTAAAGAAGATTCAGAAGGACTCCAGCGATAAGTGAAAACAACCTACTAACAAGGTAGAACAACTGAACTGTGTATTAGGCTAAATGCGTAAAAGTGCGCCGTGGACCAAGGAGAGGAGGGGGAGGCTGCAGCGAAGTTTGCTGCCCTCTGTTCACCTGCCTCCCTCTCACCTCCATCGTTTCCACGAGCGAACCTAAAGTTATAAGTTATGTGTTAAGTTACTCTGATAAAGAACAAAACTATATATCTTACAAATGAGAGTTATTTTATGTTAAAATAAGGAATGCAGCAGTGTTTTTTTTCTAAGTAAGAAGAAAGTAAAGTGTGGTCAGACTGATCCTCGTGAACTGTGGAACAGTCATTAGTGATAACGGGAGACATAATGTTTGTTGGTGGATTCCCACGAAGGTTGGGAGAGGGGATACGGGTTTTGTTTTTTTTAGCTTGTTGGTTGTGGATTTTAGTATTAAGGTTTGTTATGCTCCTCTTTAAGTTGATTCCTAAGGCTCAGGGTAACCTAATATGTTTAGATATACATGTCCAAAGGAGTAAATATTAATTTTGTGTCCTGGAACTGCAGAGGTCTACAACAGATAAGAAAGATTAAACAGGTCATGAATAAATTGAAAGACATGGATTCCAAAATAGTATTCTTACAGGAAACTCACTTACCAGAGGAAGGTAATATAAAGATTCAGAGGAGATGGCAGGGCACTTTATTTACAGCATCATGTTCATCTAAAGCAAGAGGTGTTATGATTCTTGTTCACAAAACAGTCCCATTTAGTGTAAAAAATGTTATTAAAGACAAAATGGGAAGATACTTAATTGTTCAGGGATCTCTTTTGTTGGAAAATTTAAACTTAATAAACATATACGGTCCTAATACAGATGATTCCAATTTTTTTGCAGAATTGTTTCTAACTCTGTCAACACTTAAGGGACAACACATAATGGCAGGGGATTTTAATTGCGCATTAAATCCCTGCATGGATAGATCCACAGGAATAGATCATTCACATAGTAGGTGCAGATCAGTTATTAAAAATTTTAATGAAGAATTAAGGTTGCTGGATATATGGAGGGAATTAAATCCCGAAGCTAAGGCTTATTCGTGTTATTCTAATGTATTTAAAACCTATTCTCGAATAGACTATTTCTTAATTTCAGCAGAATTGAAAGCAAAAATTCAGGACTGTTATTATGATAATATTGTGATATCAGATCATGCCCCATGTTGTCTAACATATGTAGATAAAAAACTGACAAGGAATTCATTCAGATGGAACTTTCAGCATAAATGGTTACAAGATCAAGAATTTATAAAATATATAGAAAGACAGATAGATGAGTTTTTTACCATCAACACTACACAGACATCAGCAAGCATAAGGTGGGAAGCATTTAAAGTTTTCCTCAGGGGTCACATAATAAGTTACACAGGCTCGAAATCAAAAAAGATGTGTGAGGACAGATTACAACTGGAACACAAAATAAATGCACTCCAAAGAAAAGTTTATGAGGACAAAAACCCACAAGCAGAAAAAGAATTACTGATTTTGAGAGCCGAATATGACAAATTATCTTCTGCCAGAGCAGCTGCCAGTCTTTTAAGACTAAATCAAACATTCTACGAACAGGGTGATAAAACAGGTAAATTGTTAGCATGGCAGATTAAACAATTAGAAACTAAATTACCAATCACAACCATTATTTCTGACGGACATGTTGTTGTCGATCCTGTAGAAATTAATGACTCTTTCAGGGCTTATTATGAAGAACTATATGCTACAGAAAATGAAATTGATCTACAACAATTACATTCTTTTTTAGATGAACAACTTATACCGTCTATCTCAAATGAACGTAAAGAAGACCTGGAGCTGGAAATTAATGAAGAAGAAATAGGGCAAGCCATTGATAGTATGCAGTCAGGGAAAAGAGCAGGACCAGATGGTCTTCCTATTGATCTGTACAAAACATTTAAGGAAAAGCTATTAACACCACTTTTGGACATGTTTCTAGAGGCATTTCAACATAACAGTCTCCCGCCATCTATGAATTGTGCTTTAATTATTTTATTGCCGAAACCAGGTAAACCTTCTAATATATGTGAGAACATGCGACCCATAAGTCTGTTAAATTCAGATATTAAGATAATATGTAAACTTTTAGCAACTCGACTAAAAAAAGTATTGCCAGATGTGATTAATAAAGATCAGAATGGATTTATAATGGGAAGACAGGGATCCCACAATGTTAGAAGAGTTCTGAATATAATTTATTATAATAAAGGAACACCAGATACTGCACTTCTGTCCTTAGATGCCGAAAAGGCTTTCGACAGAGTTGAATGGCCTTTTCTTTTCAGGGTCCTACAGAAATTTGGGTGTGGGGAAAAATTTATAAAATGGGTTCAAATAATATATAAACATCCAACAGCAGAAATTATAACAAATTCAAACATTTCAAAACCAATAAAAATTAATAAAGGTTGCAGACAGGGTTGCCCACTCTCACCATTATTATTTACATTTGTTATTGAAATTTTTGCATTAGCATTGCGTTCACATCCACAATTCCATGGAATAAAGGTAGGGCTGACGGAACATAAAATTTCTATGTATGCTGACGATGTAATTTTATTCATATCAAAACTTAATAAATCAATTCCAACCTTGTTACAGTTAATAAAAACATATGGTGATATGTCAGGATATAAGGTGAATAACACTAAATCATCTATATTATTACTTAATGCAAATGAAAGAAGGAACCCAATTACTGAAGTATCTCATTTTAATGTGGTAGAACAGTTTAAATACTTAGGAGTATATATATCACCAAAGTTGGAACAAGTTGTAGATTCTAATTATGAACCCATACTGACAGAAATAAATAAATCAGTTGATAGGTGGATGCCACTACCAACTTCCATAATTGGGAGAGTTAACATTTTAAAAATGAGTATACTACCCAAACTAATTTATTTATTTCAAAATATTCCTCTGCCACCACCTTTAGATTTTTTTTCAAGAATTAAAAAAATATTTTTAAGGTTTCTATGGAATAATAGGAGGGCAAGACTTCGTTTGTCATTAATTTATTTACCTTTCGATAGAGGGGGTTTAAAATGTCCAAACATCAAGTGGTACTACTGGGCTGTACAATTGAGATCCATTATGTTTTATTTTTCAACAAAAGATATGCCTCATTGGATTGAAATGGAAACTCAAGGTTTAAACTTACCTCTTCCCCAATACCTATATTCAGATAAAGAGAAAAAGTTACAAAAACAAACGAAAAATCCTATTTTAAAACATATGATAAAGATATGGTATGATGTGAAAAAGTACTTAAATGAAACATATTCCTTATCACAGTTTAGCCCAATTTGGGGAAATCAGTTATTTTTAGCAGGGAGAGCAGATGCAGTTTTTAAACTTTGGGACTCCAAGGGACTTAAAAGGATTGGAGACCTTTATTTGACTGGTTCAGACACTTTGATGTCTTTCGAGGAGCTGCGAACCAATTTCAATCTGGAAAGAAAACATTTTTTTAAATACCTTCAACTAAGAAGCTTTGTTAAAGGAAATCAAAACAACACAACAACTAGACCTGTTCACTCACATTTGGAAAAAATTATGTTAAAAGATAGCTTAAAAAGGGGTACAATATCAGAATGTTATAGATTGATAACTTCAAGCTCATGGGAAAGCTCACAATGTAAACTGAAAGCCTGGGAAGAAAACCTAGAATTGAAGATCTCAGAGGAAGAATGGAAAGCAGCCTGTGCTGAAGCTCATACCATGTCTATAAATACACGCCTTAGATTGATACAGTACAAATGGTTAATGCGGACATATGTGACACCAGCGGAATTAAATAAATATAATAAAAACATACCAGATGTATGTCCAAAATGTATGGAAGCTAAAGGAACATTATTTCATTGTATTTGGCAATGTATGAGGATCAAAACATTCTGGGAAGAGGTAAGAGTTATAACTGAGAGGATTCTTTCAAAACAAGTATTGCTGGACCCAAAGCTTTTTCTACTTGGTCTATATCCAGACAAACATACTTATAGTAAAAGTGAAAAAGTATTTTTAAATATTTGTATGCTGAATGCCAAAAAAAGCATTGCACTATTATGGAAAACAGAACACAGCCCAAGTACAACACAATGGATTAAACAGATGCTATCAACCCTCCCTCTAGAAAGAATAACTTACATATTAAAAGCCAAATCACAAAAATTTGATATGATATGGACGCCCTTTATTAATTATGTCAAGGACCTGGTCTTATCTGACGATTGAAGTGGGCCAAGTGGTTTTCCAGTTTGGAAAATATTTGTGTTATCTTTATGAATGTCTAAAATATTAGGGTTTGAAATTCTTATTTTTTAAAATTCTTTTTTTTTACTAAGATTGCCATTAACTGAAACAGGAGGGGCGATATTTAATTTTATTTGTATATATTTTTTTTATTTTTTTTATTTATTTATTTATTTATTTATTTTTTGTTAATGTTGTTTTGTTTGTTTTTTATTATGTATATTCATGTCGACATGCAGCAGGCACAAAATTGATGGAAGGATAATGTCTGAACACAAAGTGCTGTAATGTACAATGTTGAAAATTAAAATAAAAAGATTGGGGGAAAAAAAAATAAAAATCTAAAATAATTTAAAAAGTCTAGTATCATTGAAGGTAGCACTACTTGCAGGCAATGACAATCCACCCACCACCACTATTTTATGTGCAATAAACGAAACACATTTAACATAACCCTGAGGCACACTTTGTCTTGATAGACGCCTTGTCCTGATATACCACTGGAAATGTACAGTGTTCATTTTTCCCAATGGAAAAAACAAAATATGCTTAGAATTCAGTTTTATCTATATTCAGATTATAAATCCAGGCAGTGGGTATACACCAAGTTGCCATTAAAAACAACTATCTCACAACAGCCTTCAGAAAAAATCCGACTACACATTAGAAAAAAAAACTCAACATTAAGTAACAACTAGTACAATTAAAACAGCTACAAATCGTCCAAACACTGTAATTTTACTGTTGTTTGTTAAAACCAGACGATGAGTTCATGCAAACGTGCACAGGCATGAAGAACCACGAGACAAGCTTGTGTATCATGTGTCACTTAGAAAGTAGGGCTCTGCAGTGTCGCTTCGTTTTCAAAGAAATTAATGGTGCAGCTCGTGTGTCAGATTGGACAATTACAGTGGAAGTTACGTGGTTTCATCTTGTGCAAACTTTACCTTTGACGACCCGTTTAGGTGTAACGTTAGCTTTCTTTGGGGTTGACTCGGGAGCGATGATAATCTCATCAGGATTGCCACCCTCCTCCTCGATTGCCTATTTGAGGAGATGTGAGCACGACAGACACTTCAACAGATATTTAAAATTAAGGGATTAAAAGTAAACTGGCGTCAGACTTGCAAAAACGCAACTGAACGCTAATAAATAGCTAACGTTAGCAGTTGAGCGCAAACGTTTGCTAAGGGTTAGCACACAATTCAGGTAAATGGGCCTCATAAGCTAATGTAGTTTTAGCCTTACATTGATTGATATGATGCTTTCACAAAGTTATAAAACTACAGGGTCCATGGTAATTGAATTTCTTGATTTATTTCCTGAGTTATTTTAACAAGTGAGCAATAAAACGACCTTTTTCAGACGCTCTGACAGCACGCTCTTGACGCCCGTGGTGTCCAAGTTGCGTTTCTTCAGCTCGGCCTTCAGATCGATAACCCGTAGCTCCGACAGTTTGCGGACCTCTGCGCCCTCTTGAACCTCCACCTCTGCAGATGGGTTAGCCATCCTTTCTTCCGTGGAAATACCTCCTCAGCCTAAAAATAAACCGTTTATGCGCTTAGTTTACCAATGTTGCACCGCGAATGGAAATAGCGCTAGCAAAACTACCGCAAAATGGAGGCCGCGGAGAGTCAGTTGACGTCAGGGCGCATGCGCAGTACAGGTACAGTGCAGACTACATGTAAATGTTTATCACTCTCATTCAGTCATAAGGAAATAACACGAAAAATGAACGTAGGTGTAAGGTGTTTTGACAGGTGTGAGATGTTAGTTACAAATAGCTGAAAGAGAACAAGTGAGACGATTTATCTTAAAAGTTGTTTTATTTCCTGTTTTGCACACAGAACCTGCATAAAGCATAATCTGCAGTGTATTTACTTTACTTCTTTTATTTTACTTCCAAAAGGTTATGGCCAAAAGGTTAACTTAGCAAAAATTTGAAAAATTAGTGCAGTACAGGCAAAAATGATAAATAAAATAATCATCTGCAATGTCCCGAGTCCTGGATCAGCTAGAGCAAATCCCCACCATGTACCCATATCTTTTCCCTTTTTTATTAATGTGTATCTCTGATTTATCGGTCTTTAATATTCATAGATTCCATGATGCTCAGTAAGAATGAAAATTGTACATGTCACTAAATTTGTAGTTTGTGTCATTAACTTGGCTGAGAGGCAAGCTTTTGCTGGCAACAAGAGGTCGAGGGGCCTCATATGATTCTGGACCGTCGGTCTCCTCTGGTATATTGGCACTTTTGGATGCAGTTGGAAAGTCAGTAGTGGAAGCTTCTCTGCTAGTTCCTGGATAATACGACCATGTACTTGAGGCTGAACCAACAGATGAAAAGCCCTCAGTATAGGAAGAGCCTTCAGCAACTTTGAAGGAGTCAAGGCTGAAGGATGACGAGGCAGAGTAGGCGTGAGATGGTCGTGGTTCATGCAGGTTTAGTTTGGAGACCAGAGGTTTACCAACTGTCACTTGTTGCCGTTCCTGTACTTCTTCATCCATGTTGGAATATTTGTAGTGAAGGCAGGTGGTGAATGTAAGCTCCCTCTATAAAGACAGTGAAGAACAAAATGGTTTTTTAGCTTTCAAGAAAAAAAGGTTTCTCAGCTCTGAGTTCTAATCTCTTAACTAAATTAAATCTTTTTCAACAAAAATCTTGGATAAAATACTAAGAATGGTTTTGTGAGCTTTATTTCTGACTGTGGCAAATACTTGTACTTTGTATTCAGGGGGCACATAAACATTTAATATGTTTCTTTTTGTAGAGCATTTAAAGAACTAATTACAAAAACAATCCAAATGTCTGACCTTAAGTCTCTGCAGGCCCCGGATGCGTGTGTAGAGACTAGGGACCTCAGGTGAAGGTATTTTTTCCCTGATCAATAATAAACTGCCAGCTTCAAGCAGGGTCTCCTGGTTACTCTTCTTCAGATCAATGTCCACATCCTGCAAAAGAAACATAGAATATAATGTACAAGTCCCTGCTTTAACAGATCGATTGCTTAAAAGCAGCATTTTATAAAATACTGAAGAATTCCAGATCACAAGCCTGATGAGTCATTAGAGACCCGAACAAATGTCTCCGTTTGTCCTTAAAATCTCAGATCTTTAAATGAAATATTAGCTGACAAACCTCTGGGAAGTCAGTAAGCTGAGCACAGCAGGAAACAATTTCTCTGGGCTTCTCAAGTATGCGAGTGTAGATGACCATGATGTTGGAGAACTCTGCAGCAAACCCAAGCTGAACCTTCACTCCACAGTCAAACTGCAGGCAAAGGCTCTTTGGAAGGACTGTGAAGAAAGCAAGTAGAATAAAGACAAAATGTTTAATTCAATGCAAATTTGTCAACATTAAATAAAGTACTATATGAAAAAGCAGTACAGATATTGCAGTATTTCATAATTTAAGCTAATCTTTATGGAAAGAGTACCGTGAGCAACAGCCCACTGCAGGTTTCGGGCTGAATAGGACTCAGAACAACCCCAAGTTTGTATCCTGTCGGTGAGGGAACGTCGCTCCGACAGATTACTGCGTAGCTCCAGAGCCTGCCGCCCTCGTGTGATCTCACAACGACCCATGTCTGGTAAGAGTAAACAGACTTCAATACACAGCATGCATTTATTAGTGCTCTTACACAGTAGCACATCCAGTTAGGACCCAAAGAGGTGTGTACCATCATCTGTCAGTGGTGTAACATTAATGTTTAACCCACAGAGACAAATTCCACCAAGCATGTCCACCATAATACATCGTCCAACACTTTATAACATTAATATCATGAGTATATTCAAACTGTAAAAGTTTTAAAATCTTTTGAGGCATGTGTGTCATGGTAGAAACCAGAACCAGAGCCCTGCAACAGGAAGTTCAATAAATCCTTCTCACATCAGACATTTTGACTGTCAAAGCAAGAAAAGCACAGGTGAAATATAGAAATAATGAGGTCCCACCTAGGTGTGTCAGTAACCCATGAAACTAAGCCAAACTGAGCTGAAATTTAAAATATAAAAGACAACACTTCATAGGTTTGACAGGAAAAACAGCAATTACATAGGTAATGGGATCAGATACAGTATAAAATTTAAGCAGATCACAGATAGATACTATAGATGCAGAAGAAGTAATCAGGCACATGTTTAATGTAAATACAATCAAGAAAGCAAAATAAAGAACCAGTTTATAGGAACGATTCAACATAAAATGTCTGGTATAATCAAACCTTCCATGCAACGCAGACAGCTTATTGCATGTAAAGTTGGTGCAAATGTGTTGTAAGCTTCTCTTGTTTCACATGTGCTCTACATACCTTCAGCCACTCTGTCTAGCATGGTCGTGACCTTCTCATCTTCACACACCCGCCGTTTGAGAAAGCTGATGAAGATGCCATTTGACACGTCCTCCCTCCTCACTTCATATGCCTCCGCGTCCACGCATCTGAACACGGTAAGCTACATATTAATGACCCCTGAATTCACATGTATGCTTTTTCTGTCATCTCCATTACTGTAAGTTAAAGGACCAACATAGTTTGAAAATGAATGTGAAGGAGAATCTGAAACTTACGTGGCATATCCAAACACTATGTTTGCTGTCACCTTGATCAGTCCTGGTTGTACAATGATATCATCATTTGGGTTTCTAACAAAAAAATAATTAAAAACATAATTATGTGCAGTATATGATCCACCCTGGATGTAACATAAAAAAAGCACATCAGTAAAAAAAGAAAAAATTCACACCTTTTACGACACATGTCCAGCAGAAATACATTGAGTCCAGTCTCTTTCTCCTGCATCCTGGTCAGTATATTCTGTACACACAAACAGTGCTCTGATGTGTAGGAGGCCGGTGCATCAATGGGAACCATGAAGCTGTTGCCGTAATTCTCGTAACCATGACCAGCAAAGTATAGCAAGCCTGTGAAAAACAGTGTTTTATCCATTTTAACATTTTTTATGTAGGAGTAGATTATTGCACTGCCTGTGTCACAGTCTTTAAAAATACAGACACATATTTAAAACAAGTTTTAAATAGATTAAACAACATGTTGTCTGGATGCACCAACCATAGACTCCCTTGTCCAGCAGCAACAGGAACTCTGTAACAGCGCTGTGCATCTCCTGCCAGTTGAGGTCCAGCAGAGAAACCACCTTGAACTCCATTTGTCTGAGGAGGTTGGTCAACTCGTGGACGTCAGCAATGGGAGCACACAGCTGGGTGTGGTAGAGGTAGTTCATATTGCCAATCAGGAGAGCAACTTTGTCTGTTGCTGTGGAGAGAAAAGTATGGCATCATAAAAGATCCATTAGGCTGAAAATAAGTTTTGTTCATATTTACAATAAGTATTTGGAATTGACAGATACTGTTTTGTGACTACAGTAAACTCACCATGGAAATGCCTGGCTGATGAAGGCAGATTGACCATCTGTTGTAGTGGATGTGTTCCTGCTCCATCGGTCGACCTGTGAACTGCCTGTGAGTCTGTCAACGCCAAAGTAAAAAGATTAAACCAAAATAAAAAACCCTGCGGTCAGACGATTTGCTTAATGCCTCATTGTTATTTCTACAGTGCTTGGTAACCACACATAATGCAAACACTGCTTTACATTAGTTTCTAACACACACAACCTACATATACCAGCAACAGATTTAGCTGCTTTAGCTGCAGGACATTATTTCACTGATGTACAAACAAAAACAGGGATTAAAGTGGGATGTAATAATGCAGGAAGGAACTAAAATTATACTCTACTTCCTCTGTTTACTCCTAAATATTCTACCAGAATGCGTTAAATACCTGGACCACGGTCAACTTCTACCCAAGAGGCATCAGTGATGGAAGTGGGGCCTGCATAAATGTGTGAAAAAGGAAGTCATTTACTGCAGCAATTTTGTTTTCTGAATATAGAAAGGAGAAATGTGCTGGGTCTCACCAATGGTGACTGTGGCTGTGTCAGTCCATGCCTCGTGGTACAAATTGAACACTTTGCATCTGTACTGTCCTCTGTGGGCTGTGGTCACATGTAGGATCTACAGGGGGGACAAGATTACTAAACATCGACTACAGGCAGCAAAGAAAATATAAAGCATGACTGTCGACAGCTTATGATTAAAAAGTTTGACACCTGTGGTCATATTTCCTTTCATATGACAACACTCCAATTTTATAATAATTGAATACACCATGTTAAACTCTTCATGTGATGACCCACCAAACAAATTGTGGTTTGGTACCTGATCTATTCGCGTCAGCTTGATTTGATTGACACCTACTCAAGCTTCTAAATCTGTCTCAGCAAACACACACAAATTTGGTACAAAGCAATATATATAGAGAGAGACTACAAAAAAGCCACAAATGTTTCATGGTTTGAATTGTGAGTCAGTTATTTCTCTGTTCAACATTAATAGTCATTTTTCATGGTTTTGGGTTTCTTTACTTTCGGTCTTTTTTTGTGTCACCTCTGTTTGATTAGTTAATTAGATCTCTTTGTATTTAGTCCAGGTGTTTTCCATCTTTCTGTTGTCAGTTTGCTTGTTCCTCTTGTGTTTCCAGTCTGCTTCTGTTTGTTTGTCAGCCTGTGTAATCTACTTTCTTGTCCATTCATCCTTCCATAAGCCTGTTTTTGTAAATTACAGTATCTCCACTGCATCAGCCTGCCTGTAAGTGTCTGCTATTGGGTTCACGATGCCTTTTCCTGCTATTAAATCTGAAAAAAGGGACTTAACCTGTGAAAGTGGAGCTAAGCTAACCCAAATCCTTTAAATGTAGAACAATCTAGCAAGTATGACAAATGTTTCATTGTTCATGATACTTTTTAAGGAAATAACAAAGTAGTTTTACTTTTTTTTCCCTTGCTTGTAAAGGTCTCTTCCCCTTTTTTAGTTTTAATCGTAGATTTGATCTGAAATTATTGTTATGCACACAGCAGAGTCCGTGAACATACTTACCTTTAGCGAACGTGTCCTGTGCTGTTTCATGGGCACCATGTTGTGGTGCCACTCGTACTGTGCAGGAGGGTTGCCCTCTGCATTGCACTCCAGGAAAAGAACTTCGCCCTCAGACACTGCTTGGGACTGAGGCTGATGGGTGATAAGCAGCCCACTCACTGAACCTGGAAAAAGACTGCTGCTGCAGCCTGATATGACGACATTTATAAGGACATCACTTGACATGCCATGATATGACATAAAACAAACAAGGAAAACAAAGAGAATAGAAGAGACAGACAGAAAGGAGAGGTACCTGCAGAGTAGGTGAAGCGAACATGAGCCCACTGAGAGAAGATGAAGTTTTCTCCATGATTGACCCTACAGATATAGTGACCTTGGTGACTGGGAGCTAAAGGGCACAGAACCAGCTCTGGCGTACTTCCTAACTCATTCAAAATCTAAAACAAGGAAACAATTAATTGATTAATAACTGACATTTGATAACAACCATGGAGAGCAAATCATTTGTCTCATCACCATTTTAGCATCAATATGAAAATGCATCATAAACAACTTTTTGTTCAATTATTCACATAACCATAAAATATTGGACTGACCTCCTCTTTGCCTCTGAACCACTGGTAGCTGAGTCCAGGAGGACCGGACGCTCTGCAGGTCAGTACTATCCTGCTCCCCAATGTGGCCTGCTGGGACTGAGGCTGCTCTGTAATCTGAATCTGCTCTGCCACTATCACACACACATGTGATAATCAATACACAGGCAAAAAGAAACAAAGTACAGGTGTTTTTACACATATGTTTGCATGTGTCTTTCTACTCTACCTGTTGTAGTGAGGTACTGCACAGCTTCCTGGTGGTCGATCTTCTTCAGACAGTGCAACAGGAAGTCTACGGGGCAGGAACGATCAGCTAGCCGAGCCAGGAGGGTGCGTGCAGGGCTGCCAGCAGCGCTCAGCACCTGAAGTGACCAGCTGGTGAGCTCTCCCTCACTGCAGGGTACAATGGAGCAGTGTCAGTAGGGGTGCTCACAAAGAGTAAAGAGAGGATCCAAGAAACTTAAGAAACTTGCAGGAATGTGCAGCTGGCTATTATGTTTATTATGCAAATTATCAATTAAAGAAAATCCCTGTGACAAAAGAAGATGAAGTGTAAATATACAAATGAGTTGTACTGGTCATCGACAGTTGTGGAAATCACTCGAAAATCGTTGTGAACGCTGTGATGCATTCAATGTCTCACCTGCAGTGGAATTTCGGTTGTTCGGACACCGTTTGGGCCAGCTGCCTCCATCCACAGGTGTTGTCCAACATCTGCGACAGCTTGTTCAGGACGACTTCGCTCAAATTACTAATGCTCATTTTACACTCCTCCATCTTCGTATGTGTCACCTTTGTCAAAAAGGGATACGAAAGTGAAACTCTATGTACTAAAAATCTTTCCCCGATACTTTTACTCTAACCCTGCAATGACGAGCTCCACTACGCAGAAGTAACACAATGGTCCTTTGAGGATGTAACTGACGATTATTTACAGCAAGTTATTTGATTGATGAATATATATCCTACCTGTGAAGGCAGGTACGCTACTAAACATCACACTGTAAACATTAACGTGGGGTTTCCCGTGGTCAACTTAAAAAGAATACCTGGCGGGGGAGGAAAATCCGCATCTACACACACACAGGATACAGGATATTAATCTTATTGAGGAAATAAGTCTGGTGTCAACGTACTGACGCTAGAAAACGAAACAACGTCGATTTAAACGTCAAATGCGATACATTTGGCGCTTCCGCTATCGAAGAAAAGTTTTGGACTCACCTTCTTATGATAAGAACAGAATGGTGATCAAATCCAGTTGAAGGGAAAAAGGAACGAGCGCCTTTTGCCCTAAAAGAGATGTCTCATTCGCTTTATACCCATTAGTCTTCCAGTCTTACGTGATTTTGTTCCTCTAGATATTTGCTTCTCATTTCGGTTCCTCATTTGTGCAATCCCCGGGAGGCGAGATCATTTGCATGAAGCATTGTCATAGTAACGTGATTTGTTGAGGCAACCCTTAACATCAAATGACCAAACAGTCATATTTACAGCCGGGGAACCCCCAGAGTCCTTTTTATTGATAAATGATAACAACCCTTAAAGTATTTGAGATGTATTCATTAATCATTAGTTAATTACAGTGTATAAACATTTTATAAAGGCTTCCTTATATAAAAAAAAAGGTACTAGATTCACAGTACAATGTTGATAAAGTGTAAGGCATGCAATAGTAATTGTAAGGGACGTTCCACTGTCACTTACTGCCGGTGCATGCCTTTGCAATTATTTGTCGCGCGCCAGGCTTGGCTCGCAAAAACGATGTCCACACATTTACAGTTGCTTTTACTCCATTTATTTCTTCCTCGAATAAGCACAAAGGTATGACAATTAGGTAGCTTATTGCTCCCACTAGCAGTCACCTCAGCCGCGCCTCAGCAGAACGGTCAAAAAACTGTTTGCTTCAAATCATGCACACCTGGCCTCATTAACCTGGTGGTATACATGCACTTCAACCGGAAGCTGCCAGTGCCACCCACAATACAAACATGTATTGCAACAAAACAAATGAACGAACAAATACATGAATGAATGGCTGTTTCAGTAATAAAAGGCAAAGCTCTGGAGGATATTTTTATTTTCAAATTTATTTGTTTGCAAAAACAACAAATAGTGAAAAAGAAAAGCCAAAACCAACAATGACCTTTCTTCAAGGATACCAGTGGGCCACTAAATATACTGCATGATCTCAAATAAGATGCTAGAAATAGCAAAGACTTGATCTACTGATATTTCATCGAGAAGGCTGAACTCTTGCTCTGAACATATGTTAGCTAATTCAGTCCACAGAGTCTGTAGCACCCCACTGTACAGGGAGAAGTCCTCTGTCTGTCCAGAGAAGCATTAAAACTTCTTTCCTTTTTGCAGTCTGTTGGAACGCCAAATATTTTCCTTCCTCAGACGCTTCCAGTATTCCCAGGTGTCTGAGTCCAGCTCATGCAGCTTCTTAGCCATTCCCAGGTTCAACTGGAACAGCCTGTGTGAATGATGAAAAGAGAGAGCTGTCAGATCAATGACATCAGAATCTGGTGATTTTTGTGGTTATGGATTCCACAGAAATCTATTCACCTACCAATACATCAAGCTTTGACTACAATACGTAGAGAGAGCTAGTAGTGTTGAGGCAGTAGCGTAATGTCTGAAAAGTTTGAATTTACCTACGTTAATGTCATGTAATGAATGTCAACATAAAGTGACAGTCCTTCTCTCACAGAAATCTGCCACAGAAGGGCACATTTACTTGTTTATTTTTTTTATCAGCTTTTCTTAACACTTATCTTGAAATGAATGAGGAAAAAAAATAGGGGTTAAGCTCTAAGTTATGATCAAAAGAGCAATACAAAGGTTGTTGATGTAAAAATAACTATGTGTACTTACCACTCCGGATATTGATCAGGAGGCTTTAGCTTGGGGTCTTCTCCTTGCTTGAAGATGTTGGCCCCTACTGCATAAGAAGTAAGTCGAACAGGGTCTTTACAGACATCTGGACCTCTCAGCTCTTCTTTTAACATACCTTTCCCTTTCCCTTTGGCCGCTGTGAAGAAAAAGAGAGAATTATTTGTAATGTTAACATCACAGTAGTAACATTTTTAAACTATGTTTGGGGTTGAGTTTACTGAAAATACAAAACAGGCAACCAATATTTATAATAATATTGATCATAATGATTCACAGGCCTATGTAGACACAGGTGGCAGGTCGGTGAACGTGGACGAACTATAGGTGGATTGATGGATAGTAAAAAGATAGTTATATTCATGTATAACTAAACCACTTTTAATATTCCCCTTTCAAAAATATACAATGCGGTTATCTAAACGTGTCAGCTCAAGTTGAAACGTGTCAAAACCACAGCCAATTTACAACTGAGTGAGGCAAGACGTTACTGAACAGATTGTACATGTCCTCTTAATGTACTCACCGACTTTCTTCGCATAACCGCATGTCTGTGTTTTGTTTAATATGTTCGTCCTGCACAACAACGTTCTAGTATTGGTTGTAATGCACTTCGATAACGAGACTGTCCTTAATAAACCGTAAGCAGACATTTTTACTTAAGTTTACAAAACGCAGCCCACCATGCTACCGTTTGACATTCATAGTACATTTGACTTCCGTTTATCTGATTTGTCTTTGGTTATGTGAAAGTAATATACTACCGCTCTCTGGACGGGAGGTCCCACTGCAACATAGACACTAACAGCGGGATGGGGTCGTTCCACTTCAATTTGACAGGTGGCAGCACTACTGTAACTGTGTCAGGAGCTATAATAACAAAACAGAAGAAGACAATTGTGAGCTTCTCGAAAATGTCTGAGTACGCGTCAGCCCAGAGGAGTGCTTTGAAATTGAAAGGTTCAGGGGACATTTCAGTTGGCAAAAAGTAAGTCTTGTGGCAGTTTGTAGTATGTTTAGTAGGAGACGTACCGTTTTTATTGAGTAAAATATTTCAACTGAAAGGCAACTTGGATTAGGGCGTATCGAGATAATAATTAGCTTGTTTGCTAATAGGAAAACAGCTATACCGTAACGTGTATTGAGATAGCGTGTATGTAATTAACCAATATTTGCCTGTATTACTATGAAAATGGCAGTGTAACGTGGAAAACCAGTAGTCCAATCTGTGACTTTAATGTTTTCAACACAGTGGTTGTATGGAGTGTTACAGATGTGGCTAAGATGTTAGCTGGGAAGTTAGCGTAGTCTTAGCTAACGTTACTTTAAAAACAATTATTATGGCGTAGTATACAGGATATGGGCTTATTTTTTAAGTACTTACTTAAAATACACAATACAGACAATGTCAAGCATATTTCATTCACAAAGATACTAAAAATATATTACAAACCTCAACAACGGTATTATTGTATACTATACAACGTATATTAAGATGAAGAAAAACACACGCATACGGTCACGTGATAGATGGTCATCAGTTAGGGATTCAAGGATCTATTCTGATCGGCATTAAATTGCCTTCACTCTCTTGTTTCCCTGATCGTTGATGGTGGTGGTTGGCCTGGATAGCCACTGATCATCTAACTGGACTTTACATATATTTTGTCAGGAAGAAGAAGAAGGATAAACAAAATAAGCACCGCTTGGAGCAGGTCGTGACCAGCCAAAACGACGAGGAGGTGAAAAGCAAGAAAGCATACATCGACAAAAGGACCCCGGCCCAACTTGCTTTTGACAAGATGCAAGAAAAGAGGGTAAGTTGTAGTTCTTGTAGTTGTAGAGCATTATTCACAGCATTATTCATATTCTCTACCTCACATTATTACATTCAACATGTAAGAATGTGAGGTAGAGGCATGGCTAATAAAGCTATAATAGACTGTAGAAATAGAACTTAGCTGAGATTAATTATTTACTAAATTAGCCCAAAAGCTCAAAAACCCTTAACATCATTAGCCACAATACCCTACTTCTATGAGGGTCCATGCAATACTTTGATACAGTCCAGCAAAAGGTAAACCTTCTTGTAACAGTCACTAGCAGCACACATACAGGAATTGCTGTAAAAACAAATAACACACACACACACAAATATATATATATATATAAAATATTTTAACCAAACCAAAATCTAAAAGAAATTTCCGCAAATTTTCAGCGCTTCAGGAAGACAAAATAGGATTTTGTGCGCAAACAGCAGTGCTACAGTGGAACAGAAACAACAAATTTTTGATGTATTGGTTTTAGATTACTAACATTTGTGCTGTTTAAACTTTCCTGTTCAACTTAAGTGTTGGTTATCTTAAAAATACTAGGGAGGTTGTCTGCTTTTTTTCAAATTAAATCTTAGCCACAGTAAATTCACCCCAATCTTGATAGGTTTTTTTTTTCATTTGTTCGTTTGTTTTTTGTTTGTTTTTTTTGTCCAATGAACTTCATTAGCTCTGCAGAAAAGCTTATAATATTTATAGTCTAATCTGGTTTGTTTTCACATCATCTACACCACAACATTTAGCAGACATTTTTCTAGAATAAAAAATGAATTATTTGAAATAGTAAATTTTGCAAAATAAAATGTGTAGCACATGCGTAGATCATTACCATAACAAAATTATTATGTTTTTATTTTTTAGGATTAGCTAATCAACATGACTACTGCCTTAAAACATAGTACTTTGTTGAGAAAATAACAAAAAGCCATTAGTTTAAGTTTTATCATGTGATTTACTGTGAACAGGTGGTATTGTCAAAACCCTCAGCTGTCTCTGAAACTCACAAATAATGACATGAATTTTCTTGAATCGTAGTGTTTAAATATTGTAATCAGTTAGAAGTACACTGGTATAGATTGGATGTAGTTTATCAGCACTTTTCTTCTCAAAGTTCAAAGGACAAAGTTCATGACTTGCAACTGCATGTTGCAACACTATGTGGTGTCTTACATACACACAAATCAGCAGCGTAACAGGAATGGTATGTCCTCTCTTTATAGGAAAGCTGATCAATTATTGCCCAAAAACTTGGGGTGATGTTGGAAAAATAACACATAGTCATCATGTGCTCGAATATTGCCAGGCTGCAGCAGGCAGTTTCATTAAGTGATTTATTGGTAACAGGTACTGTTGTCAAAAACCTCAGCTGTTGTCACTGATATTCACAAATAATGATACAAATCTGAGGGTTTGAACATTGTTGTTTTAAGTAGCATATCAGTAGTGACGTGTTTGTGGAAGTGTTTAAAGTGTGAAAACTGATAGTGCCAAAACCTATTTTTAAACATTTCTCGGGTTATTTTTTTCCCTTTTTTCTTTAAAGCAAATGGAGAGGATTTTGAACAAAGCATCCAAGACACACAAACACAGAGTGGAGGTAAGTCATGTCACATCTGGCATAGCAACATTCAGCCCAAATTTTTTACTCACGTTTTTAAATGAAACATACATTGATGTCTGAGAGGAAAATGTTGCAGTTAAATGATTTCAGATTTATTATGAAAGCAAAAATTTATTTTCTTTATTTCATTTGTTTGCAGGATTTCAATCGCCACCTGGACAACCTGACAGAACATTATGATATTCCCAAAGTCAGCTGGACCAAGTAGAGGAGGAGCAAATTTTCATTTTTATTTTATTTACCACTTGTATAAAACTCTTGGACATCATTCTGTCTTCAAGTTTTTTCGTATTTACAATGAAAATGTGTTGAACTGGCATTCGGGTTTTCTTTTCTTGTTACTCTGGATATGTAAAATAAAGGATTTGACTTAACATGTCTTGTGGCTTTTTGTCTTACATTACATTCATTCTTCTACATTCACATCCACTATTATGTAAATTTAAGGTGTGTGTGTACAATATGAATAAAGCAGGAGCCAGTCAGAAATCAGTATATATCTGCTTTTTAATGAACACACTGAATGAACTGGAACACAGCATAAATGGCACACATACTGTAAACCAGAACACATTCCATATAGCAGTGCATGGTGGATCATTTGTGATGGCACAGTGTGAACGTCTGAACTATCCTGAAGGTACCAACTAATGGTAAAAAGTATTTAAGACTTAAAATCCCAAAAGCAACAAGTTGTTATACAGATAAACATATTTTACACCTGCAGGAAAATTGTATTCACAATATTGTGTATACTTTTGTTGTTGTGCAACAGGGGCAACTACTTGCACCACAGAGGACATACTGGTACGTATGTATGACCAACATGGAACAAGTAGCACCCTTGAATATTTTAATTGTTGAATCAGTCTAATTTGCTGTTCATATTCTGTTTAGATAAAACATTTACAGTATGAAAAACAGAGATAGTAAGAAGCTGCATCAAACAACATCAAATAATTCTCAACATCTTTATTAAGAGACAAGAGATGTTCACGATTGAGAGATTGTTTTGTTCATACCATCCAACCACATTGATTAAGTTAGAAACACTCGTTCTCTCACACTAGAAAATGTCCTTTTCCTTGTTTTTTTGTAGCGTTTCTTGTGTTATCAGAGTTCACTTTGGCCCCAGCATCTCATTTGGCTTCACCCACTGGTCAAACTGCTCCTCGGTCAGATAGCCCAGCTCTACTGCCACGGCCTTCAGCGTGGAGCCTTTCTTGTGAGCCGTCTTTGCGATGGTGGCAGCTTTGTCATAACCGATGTGTGGGTTGAGTGCGGTGACCAACATGAGAGACTCATTCATGAGCTTGTTGATCCTCTCCCTGTTGGCCTGGATGCCCACAACGCAGTTGTTGGTGAAAGAGACGGATGCGTCGCCCAGTAGCCGAGCCGAATTCAGCACGTTCTTGATCATCATTGGTTTGAAGACGTTGAGTTCGAAGTGTCCGTTGCTGCCTCCGATGGTGACTGCAACGTTGTTTCCCATTACCTGGGCTGCAACCATGGTCATGGCCTCACACTGGGTGGGGTTCACCTTGCCGGGCATGATGCTGCTTCCTGGTTCGTTCTCTGGTAAGATGAGCTCTCCCAGGCCAGAGCGGGGTCCTGACCCCAAGAAGCGGATGTCATTGGCAATCTTCATCATGCTGACAGCCACAGTGTTCAGTGCTCCACTCAGCTCTACAAGAGCATCGTGGGCTGCCAGAGCTTCAAACTTGTTGGGTGCTGTCACAAATGGCAGGCCTGTGAGGGAGGAGACAGTAGAGGCTACTTTCTCTGCAAAGCCAATGCGGGTATTGAGTCCCGTCCCCACTGCTGTTCCTCCTGCTGCAAGCTCATACACCCTGGGCATGGCAGCCTTCACTCTCTCAATGCCATACTTCACCTGCTGTACGTAAGCGCTGAACTCCTGTCCCAGCGAGAGTGGCACAGCATCCTGTGTATGTGTGCGTCCAATCTTAATGATATTCTTGAACTCTTCAGCCTTTGCAGCCAAAGCATCATGCAGAGTCTGCAGGCCGGGCAGCAGGACCTGGTGGACCTCTGTGGCCGCAGCAATGTGCATGGCGGTGGGGAAGGTGTCATTGGAGCTCTGACTCTTGTTGACATGATCATTCGGGTGGACGGGATCCTTGGAGCCTAGTTTTCCTCCTAGAATCTCAATAGCTCTGTTGCTGATCACCTCATTGACGTTCATGTTGCTCTGAGTCCCAGATCCCGTCTGCCACACCACAAGAGGGAAATGATCATCCAGTTTACCAGCTGAAACCTCATCTGCAGCCTGAATGATGGCATCTGCTATCTTTGGGTCGAGGCCGTAGTCCTTGTTGACTTCAGCAGCCGCTCTCTTCAGGATACCAAAGGCCTTAATTACTTGAATTGGCATTCTTTCACTTGGTCCCCCTATCTTGAAGTTCATGGTGGATCTGACAGTCTGAGCGCCATAGTACTTGTCAGCCGGGACCTTGAGCTCACCAAACGTGTCCCGCTCCAGCCTGTACTCTGAACTGGCCATCCTGGACGTGCAGATCGATAATTTAGATTCGACTCTGAGCTTTTGTAAAGTCAGGAGGTTGCAGTTAAACTGCCGGACGCTTCTCAAAGACCGAAACATGGCTTCTCATTAGAGGTGAATCCGGGGGGAGGTCAATGTAGCCTTCCACATTGAAATCTGTCATTGGGTGGATAGGAAACTGATCGCACTCCAGCCAATGGTGAAGCAAGAGGGGCGGGACTTCCTCTGTGGTTGACGTATCGAGTCGAGATGATCAGACTGCCTCATCCGGATTAGTGAAGCGTTTTGATACATCGCACGTTTTGATTTCCGGTGTAACCACGACAGATAATTTACTTTGTAGAATAAAAGTCAGTGAGATTACATAATTTAGAAAGTTAACATGGTGTT
Source organism: Acanthurus leucopareius (assembly GCA_029814765.1). Lineage (NCBI taxonomy): Eukaryota > Metazoa > Chordata > Actinopteri > Acanthuriformes > Acanthuridae > Acanthurus > Acanthurus leucopareius. Next base: position 2,294,377 of record JAQMCX010000046.1, read on the forward strand.
ATTATTTTTTTTAGTCATCTGCTGCGCCCTGAATCTGTTGTAATACCAAATAAAGTTGTTTAGAGAAAAAAAAAATAGGACAGATACATCTAGAGGCCCTTTTATTCTCTGAATTTTCTTCACTGTTCATGATGTTTGTGGGTTTTTTTGTAATAACATTCGTCCAAACATAATGTATGTATGTGTATAATAACATATGTCCAAATATATGGAAGTTTAATTGTTTTGACAGTGACAAGATAGCAACTCACTCGTTGCAATTTATTTTACTGCCTTTTTATTTCAGATTGTTGAGATTCATTTCTAATTGTAGTTTGTTTGTCTGTTTACACGTCATGCCAGAGAGAAAATATTGTAAAATGGGTAACTTTATGTGATAGATAGATAGATAGATAGATAGATAGATAGATAGATAGATAGATAGATAGATAGATAGACCAAGGGGAGAAATTGAGTTTATAAAGGACTATTTAAGGTAGCCTTATATACTGAGTCTTTTTATGATGATACTCTATGATATCCTAAAATTTGTCCATGGAGTGAATTTTCTTTGATACTCTCAATGTTGTTGATTAATATTCTCTTTTGACTCTTTTCATTTCATTACAATTGTTTCTCATAGTTTGGAAAGTTTTTTTTTTCAAACTTTATTGAACAATATTTTCACATACAATCAACAAATTTTGGCATCTTAACTCACATAGATAAACAGATTTGAGACAAATAATCTACAAAAAACAAAGGTAAATATATCAAAGCACTGTAAAAGCCTATAAATATATTAAAAAAAACAGGCAGTGAAGATCACATTTCTCTAAGTAATTCTTGGATTATTGTCATACTATAACAACATTTCTTATTGTCAATCATTTTTATACATTCAACATAATTCTTAAAGTCGAGTTGGAAAACTGGAAATGAAGGTCAATTTTTAGAGAACCTAGCCTTGTGAATGTGAAATTTTGCTATAAGTATCATCAAATTAATGATATGTTGAATTTTTTGATTTTTATCATCAAAATACAACAACACATCCTTCGCTTCCAATTTAACTGGAGGTTTGGTTTGTAGGGTGATATAATTCTCAAATTCTTTCCAAAATTTTACATCAAACTGACATTCAAAAAAAAGGTGTTTAATAGATTCTTCTTCAACCTTACAGAATTCACATTCAATATCAATATTGACGAATTTTGACAGATATGTTAGTGGGATCATAGTTTGGAAAGTCCTTTATTTTGAACAATAAAAATGACGCGTAAACCGGAAGTCCGTTGCGTGTTGTAGCTACTTTCACTCCGCGGTCTCTTCTCGCGGTAACGTTAGTATACTGTTAGCTTGCTAGCAAGCCCCATCGTTTCCAGGTTTTGTGTCGACCTGAAAAAGAAAACGAAGAGAGACACAGCGTGGGTACGCAGCTGAATACATCTCAGATCCAGGCTGCATAAACGAGCGGAACAATGCCTCACAATTTCCAGCCCGGAGACCTGGTCTTCGCTAAAATGAAGGGGTACCCCCACTGGCCAGCTAGGGTAAGCAAGTAATGTTAGCAGCAGCCGGGGGGCGGAGGGGATGATCTGATCTGTATGGGACGCTGTGGAAGGTTCTCTGTGTATCCTCCTTTGCTGTCTAACATGGATACCTATAAAACACGTACATAATATTTGTTGGGCTGACAAGCTTCCTTTTCACGCCTTGAGTCAGTGTACGAACAGCATAATTTGCATGTCGATGATCTAACGTTTATCTGCATAGAAATGCTAGCATCAGAGCTAACGTTGTTATTTTTATGATGACGTTTGAAATGTTATTTTATAACTAGATAAGAAGGGTTCTTATTTTAATAAATTAAACTTAATTGTGCACCCCATACCCATGCAATTTCAATCGGCAAAAAATTAATCTACAATGTTTTGGGGTTTTTTTAGGGATGATCAATACCCATAGGTTGCACGATCATTCATGAGTCCCAGAAAACTTGTGTGGCATATTTTATTTGACACTTGGATTTTACTTCAGAGTCTTCTTTGCTTACAGATTGAAGATGTGGCAGACGGTGCAGTGAAACCACCTCCAAATAAAATCCCAATTTTCTTCTTTGGTACACATGAAACGTGAGTGAACACTTGGATTATCAATTTTTAGAGAAAGTGGTTTTGGTATTCATAGACCTGTCAAAATACTGCCGCGTTATTTTGCTATTTTATCAATTTGAAAGAGGGTGATATAAATTTGCATTTTTTGTATGTGATGTTCATCGTCTGCAGTACAGGTGTCATGGTTGAATCTACTGTGCCAAATTTTAATTTAGTCCCTTGATTCATCTGTTTTTTAACATTTTATCCTTCAGTGTAATGGTGTTACACTGAAACACAAATCACTACTTTTATATCTCACCAACTCTTGTCATTTACCACTTGTTAAGTTTTCTTTTTTTCTGAGGGTTCATTGTTAACCACGACTTTTATCACTTCAGCTGTGCAGTATGTTTTTGCAGAAATTTGTTGTTGTGTCTGATCTGGCATTAGACACCATCTGCTTAACAAGATGGCACCTGCAGTATGATTATCTATCACTAGGTGGCACAATTTTCTGTTTCAAAGCTTGCTCAGTGGAAAGCATCTGTTGTTAATGCCAGCCCTAACAACCTGTGGTAACATTGGGTTGGTTTCAGTTAAGTGAAAGTCTTCACATTTCTCTATCTTGTTTGTTTCACAGAGCTTTCCTTGCGCCAAAAGACCTATTTGCCTATGAAAAGTACAGTGAACGCTATGGCAAGCCCAACAAAAGGAAGGGATTCAATGAGGGTTTATGGGAGATCCAGAACAATCCACATGCTTCCTACAGCGGCCCGCCTGTGGTAAGTTTTCTTGATATCATAAATTCTAAATTATGAAGCTAAATGTAACCTCATTTTGCTTTAACTTAACTTAAATACTCCTTAAATGCTGTAGTAGATTTAGAGATTATTTAACAAGCTTTGCCAAATTCAGTGTACTTAACCTTTCAACATCTACCTTTTGAAAGGATTTTTTTTTTGCCTCTGTGGAATATTCAAATGGAAAAGCTTCTAACAGAAATACCATAAGTTCAAATTGCAGTTCTGAGGAGTAATGGATAAGTTTCAGAATTTAATTCTTTATAAACAGCATTCAGCTGCTTGAAGTAACTCAAGTGGATCAGCTGTGTTTTGATGAATGTGACATGGTTAAGTGAGAAATTTGTATTAATCTCCTTATCATGGTTTGTCTGCAGCCAGCAAGCTCATCTGACAGTGAGGGCAACAACGCCGGAGGAGGGAGTGATGAGGATGATGATGAGGAAGAAGCCACTGTGCCTCAGAAAGCAGACTCAGGAAGTGAGGTGGACTCTGACTCTGGGAGTGAAGACCAGGGAAGGGCAGGAGGAGTGAAGCGAAAGCCACCGCCTGTAAAGGTAACTGTCATGTTATTTTACTGTCAGTGGAAATAAACAACTGTAAAAACTTAATAGCTTGTTCAGTGATTTGGCTAAATTATTAACCCGTTAGATCACACTTTTACCATGTAATTGATCTTAATGTGAAATGGAAATCTTGGTCACAATAATTTGGACCAGAGAGTTGCATTTGGTACAATATACACATAAGTGCCACCGGCAGCACCTGCATTACTATAACAATTAGCTCCACTTGGATATTTACTGAGAATTTTTTTTTCTTATGAAAGAATGAAAACAGGAGGTAGAAAAACAGACCACTAATTACCGTTAGCTCCCTGTTTTGTATCAGGAGTCGCCATGGCAATGGCAAACACAATAATCAGCCATGATTAATTGAAGTTTATCGGGTCAGATTATTTGGTTGAGAGTCAACCCACACTGTATGAAAAAAGAATTGCAATTGCACGGTTGATTAAATTCAATTTTTTTCTATTTCATGCTTCTGTTTTCAATGAAAGCGGCCTCCCCCTCCTAAAAAAGCCAGAGGCTCATCCAGTGACAGAGATGTAGAGGAGAGTGGATCTCCCTCTGAATCAGAACCCACACCCTCAGAGTCTGATTCCGGCAAGAACAGTGACCAGGTAATTAGACACATTCAACATGGTGTGACTGGTGTGTGATTGAGACCTAAACAATCTATAAAAACATATTAATTTATACACTTTTCTTTTTTTCCAACAGGATTTTACTCCAGAGAAGAAATCTGGTGGCCGAGGTGGAAAGAAAGCGGGAGGCAGGGGGAAGAAAAAGGTGAGCAATCAGTCCATCAGTTGTACATTAAAAGTATTCTAGCAGTTTTTTCATGGTAGTTTGGTATTTCTTTATTCTCAAAGTCCAAATCCCCTTTTTTTCTTTGATGTTGCAGAAGGCTTCATCTGCCTCAGACTCAGAGTCGGGATCAGGGTCAGAGAAGAAAGTAGTGGACAGTGACTCAGAAGACGAAAAGCCTCGGCCAGCATTGTCAGGCTCTGAATCCCAGTCTGGCTCAAAGTCCGAATCAGACTCAGAACCTCCTCCCCGGAAGGGACCACAGGCACGCAAGAAAGGTGTGGATTCAGTCTGGTTGGAGATTTCAGCTTCATCCAAAGTTCTAGAGATAAATGCCATTTCATATTAATAGAAAGGGGTTTTTTTCTTGTCTTTTTTGTCTTTTGACTGATGTAATATGATGAGTGTTTTTTTTTTCCACATCCACAGAGAAGCCTGCACCAAAGCCTCGTGCACGGAAACCCAAACCTGCCCCTGCAAAACGAGCACCTTCATCATCCTCCGACAGTGACAGGTAAGGCTGCTCCAAGGATGTTTTCACCGAACATGCATCACTTATTTAATATGATATAATGAGATCTCCAGTACCACACAGCTCTTTGTAAAAGGCAGCTCTGTTTTTTCTGTAGTGACAGTGAACCCGACTGCATCAGTGAATGGAAGAAACGAGATGAGGAACGACGAAGAGAGCTGGAGGAGCGGCGGAAAAAGGAGGAGGCAGAGGAGCTCCGCAGGCTACGTGAGAGAGAGAAAGAGGAAGAGGAGAAAAAGAAAAAAGACAAGGATAAGGCTAAAAAAGGGAGCGACAGTGACAGCAGCAGTAGCTCAGATGAAGGTGTAGATGATCATCCACTGAAAAAGTCCAAGAAACCCCCTCCACCACCGATCCCTGCACCTTCTGACTCTGATTCTCCACCACCATCAGAGGTACAGTCACTCACTAAAAAAATCATTGATACATAATGCTTTAGCATAAATAATAGGACTGCAGGTAACTGCATGTGCTTTTCCCCCCCATCAATAGGTAAAGAAACTATCCAAGAAGCCTGATAACCTGAAGAAGGCGAGAATAAAGAAAGAGAAGGAGAGAAAAGAAAGAAAGGAGAAAGAGCTTAAAGAGAAGAAAGCCAGACGGTCGGAAGAAAAGTCCAGAGCCAGGTGAGTGCACAATGGGGACCAGACTACACACTGCAAACCTCATTAGAGGAACTTCATCAAAATTTCATGTACTTAGATCAAAGAGTTCCTTCTCTCTCAGGTCTAAGCCTGAAAAACCCAAACGAAAACCAGAGAGGCCGCCGGAGAAGAAAGTGGAAAAGAAAAAGGGTCAGTTTCTCACACAATCACACTTACTTGCACAGACTGAAACTTTGCAGCAGGTACATTGAAACAAAAATCACTAATGTTTATAGTTTCCATGAGAATAAAAGTAGTAATTCAGCACAGCATGTTGACTTAACTTGTTGTTTCCAAACGCAGAACCATCACCAGAAGAAAAGCTACAGAAACTCCACACAGATATTAAGTTTGCACTTAAAGTGGACAACCCAGTAAGTGAAATCTATGGTTTTAGTTGAATTAACTTTCCCTTCTTCCTGTGTTTTTTATGCCAGAATGAAAACTGACTTTTTGTTTAAATGTGTTTGTGTTCTCAGGACATAGATCGGTGTCTACAAGCCCTGGAAGAACTTGAGGCTGTGCCTGTCACCAGCCAGATCCTTCATAAGAACGCTGAAGTTATTGCCACACTGAAAAAGGTGCTTTTTTAAGTCAAAAACCACCTTTTTTTAAATCAAATTCATAGTATTTACAGGACATACAGAGGTATTGAAATAATGTTTCTCGCTGTCCCACGGTGCTAAAATACGAGTTTATAAACAGGACAATACTAATATATAACAATAAAGATAAGAAAAGACAACATGAGTACTTGAAGTGTAGAAACAAATATATAAAAAGTACCAGAATACATGAGTGCAGCATGTACAAATATATACAATGTAGTGCAAAAAAAAGAATACAGGTTCCATATTGTAAGAGCAGGTAGGAGCAGATTTTCTATACTTAGTCTATTTATCCAGTGGCTAATGCTGGATAAGTCCAGACTCAAATGTGTGTTTACAAGATGAAAACGTAAAAATAATTTTAAAAATTATGGTATAAAAGCTTTACTTGTTTTGTTCAGAGTTCTTTAGAAAAATAGTGTAGGGTGAAGGGGTTGTCAGGACCGTACAGTTTTATTCCCATGTAAATGACCAGAGCCAATCTCAACTTTGTTCTTTCTTTTTTTCCTTGTTCTTGACAATGTAGATCCGGAGATATAAGGCGAGCACTGCGGTCATGGAAAAAGCAAGTGAGGTCTACAACAAATTAAAACTTCGCTTTGTGGGCAAAGGAGAGGTAGCAGCTAAACCTAAAACAGAGGACAAGGAACCAGCAAATAATAATGAGGAGAGTCAGAACACAGGTAAAAAGCACAAACCTTAGATCTCGTCTCCATTACCCATATATTACCCTTCATTTTCCTTTTCTTATGTAAATCAAAATTTATGTTATAGATTCCACTCCAGTGAATGGGGATTCAGAACAGAAAAAGGATGATATAGAGGTAGAAGAAAAACCAAAATCACCTGCCCAGGAGGAGAACAATGACGATAACGCTTCAAGTCCAAACAGGTGAATATCCCACGTGAAGCAATATGCAGTATCTTTGCTTTGTTTGTTTGTGGCACAGGCAAGTGAATGAAAATACATACTGATGAATAGAAATGATATGAATATCATTAAAAAATGCAACATTAAGGTCAAAGCAGAACCACTGTTTAACCTCGTTGTAAAGTGTCCTTGAGTGTTTTGAAAGGTGCTTAATAAATAAAATGTATTATTATTATTATATTGTTATTATTGTACATTTGAAGCAGCTGATGTGTGCATCCTCCCAGTTTAATATATCATATTTTAAGCAAAGCAGCAGGTTGCAGCTGACATATTTTCTCTTTAGACGGAGCTCAGACAGCCCTGATGAACAACACACTCACACATATGAAGAAGCAGACAACTCCATCTCTGCAGAGACGGAAGCACCTGTTGTAGAAAGCTGAAAGACCCTAAACCAACAATCAGCAGTGGACCAAGTGCTAAAGACGGTGGCCTCTTTGTTTGACGTCATACAGTGCTCCTGGCCCAATTACATTGCAACACATACCCAGCATTTCTTACAGTATCTGTCACGTCAATGTTGATGTTTTGGACATTTTGTACTATACTGATATCAAACCAGAGGGCCCCGTTGCTCAAATTGTTTAGTCCATTATTTATCACAGCAAAAAGGAAAGCTTATTAGTGTGATAGTTCGTGGCGCCACGCGACACCCCTTTTGTTTTTGAAATGTACTTTTTTCTTTTATACGACACTCACCCGTCCTGGTTCCTCACCCTGCGCCTCTGCTCCGGGCTACTTTTTCTTTCTACCACGTGAACTCTTTGGTCTTTCATACCGTATATATATTAAATGAGTACAATTTCAGCACTTCTTACTGGAATTTAGCCTGGGTTAATATGAGATGGAACTTTGACGATCTCATGGGAAAATGGAGCCATGATGTTAATTTTTCACTGTTTCTGTGCAAACCCCTGCTTGCATCTGTTGGTGTAATTTTTTTTTTTTTTTATAAAACCTACAAAACATCACAAAGGCCTCTTGTCTGTGTGTATGGCATTGTGAGAGTGGTAAAGTACTATTTGTGAGTCTTTTTATGTTAAATATTTTTTTAATTACCTGATTTTGATCCAGGTAATCCAGTTTGAAATGTAAAGCCATTAATTGAGTCACCTAAAACTTTTCCAGTTGAGATTCACTTACTTTTTTAAGGCCTTGTTTGCAAATATTTGCATCTACAGTTTGTCTAAAACAATAGTTGCTGTGGCGTTAAACACCTTGCACTCTCGTCTCCCCATAGTGTATGCTTTCAGTAACTTGCATAATAAATGGAATAACTGTACAGACTGAAAACTGCCCTTAAAAGCTATTGAGATCTCATGTAGCTGCAGCCTATTTGCCATTTTCATTTTCCTGTCATGCATACAGCAGGTGTTTTTAGTGCTATGTAAATTGGTAAAGCATTTCTATCACTAAGTTGAGACTTGAATAAAAATCTCAGCATGTTTTTGTTTCTGTCTCATTTCATGGCTATTAAACCTGTTGTATCAGTGGCTTTTATCATATAAAAGATTTAGTTTTACTAGTTTTACTGCATCACCATATTTGTATGTATTTCTTTACAAACTGACAATCAGGCTTGTAGAAGCGTGCAGTGCAACTTCTTGCTCTTGCTTACTTTATTTTCTGTACTCTTGTAAATGATTAGTTGAAATTCTTAGGGTTATTCTTAAAAATGTCTTGCTAATATATTCCTGATGTATCATGAAGAATAGTGAATCACATTTTTGATCATTGGTGCATTTTAAAATAACAGTTTGTTGCTATTTACAAATTGGCAGTGTCATAAAATAGTTCTAGGCTATCCCTGAATGGAGAACTGGACCTTTAATTCCTCTGATTCTCATATGAGATTCTCGCATAATACGCAAGTCAGCTGACTTTAGACGCCATTTTGTCAGCCATTTCCTACACTGATCCGTTGCCAGCGTCTCTGCTGCACAGCACAGGACGATCCGTCTGGCCTCAGCTTCATCTGCCCGGGCTTGGTAAACAGAAGCGGATCCAGCACACACGGTCCCGGGTGGATGAAAAACAGTCTAGAGGGTCGGTCGGCACCCATTAGACCTCTGAAAGGCGCTTGGCCCCGCAGTACAGAAGCGGTACAAGGCACAGACAGACATGGCTTTGAAGATTGTCAAAGGGAGCATCGATCGGATGTTCGATAAAAATCTTCAGGATTTAGTACGTGGCATTAGGAATCACAAGGAAGATGAGGTAAAACTACCAACGAGCAACCGCTGTCACCTGGAAAATAATTAACTAAACATTCACTGTTGTTTTCAAGTCCAGACATATTGCCATAACCGTTATCGTTGACTAGCTAGCTAGCGTTAATAGCTAACGCTGGGTAAATTAACTTAAGGTAGGCTGGCCAGCTAACGTTACTGTCAGCTCAGTCATTTAACCCGCTAGCTAGCATTTATTCAAAACAGTCGCTTTCGGTGGCCAGGGTAGCCAACAGCATGATAATTAACGTTTGCACAATAACAAGTCAGTGCATGCACACCCGTGATAACTATCTAGTAACGTTGTCTGTCGGGTTCAAAGTAAAGAGGCTCAATGAAGAGTTGTTAGTGACAGCTAGCTTAACTAGCTAACTGACCAGTCAGAGGAAGCACGTCGGTAGATTAGCGTCATCACAATTCACCAAGAGATTACTCCTCGACATAACACAAATTCTGTGAGCGGGCTCTGCTAATGTGAACTTTCATGACGTCTTTATTAATTATTGACCTGACAGTACGGACTTGTTTGCGGGGAAGTATCAAGAGGTCCGCAATTACGTTTGTCACCAAAGACATCAGAGTCTGACCATTGCTGAATGGATGATGTGATGCTCTGATAATATGGGCAGTGTGTAAACGAGGCCTAAGTTGTCCATCTGGTTCACTTAGAGCCTAATAATTGCAGAAAGCCCGTTTTGGATGCTGATATCAATGGTACATTTTATCTGAGCTTGTAAATCATGGAAAATGTGTCTGTTGGTAGCTCATTTTGATTATCCTATCGGTGATTGAAGGTGATGTAAACCCTGTCGTTGGTCTGTGGATGATGACAGGATCATCACAAGTTTCAGAAGGGTGGGATGGGCCATTAGAGGGCACTGTTTGGGATAGTCAAGCTTCAATCTCTTACATTAGCCTGCTGTCATAAGCTCTGTGTGTTGGATGTGTCACACCTTTCTTTCTGCTTTTAAGTAATACTATGTCAGATAGTCAGATGGGGTCAGTTTAAGGAAGGACCTGAGGTTATTGTTGCGCAGATCTGCAGTGCTGTGCACACCTGTCTCACAGCTTGAGACAGGTGTGAAATGTAGAGGCAACGTGTTTGACCCTAGGGCAGCTTTTGGACAGATTTCTTTCTCACTGGAAGATTTTTCTTGCTTACTATCTCATCAGAAAACAAATTTTCAACCAGCTGCTTAACAAGCAGAGCTAATCAGCTATATACACATTTCACTTGGCTATTATGTTATCCGTGTTTATGGTTATTCAATTTGTTAATTGTTTTTTTTTTTTTAAATGAATATAAAGAACTTAGATAGGCTTTCTTGTTGAAGGCAGTCAATTTCTTGATCTCTTGACTCAATGTATGGGCTTCACTGTTTGCCAGCGGTAACTCAACCTGGGTAGCCTAGATAAGGTGGTGGTTGCCCAGTCAACAGTGGACAGTTTGCTGAAATATTAATACCTGTGTGTGTCAGTTTGTGTGTGTACATGTCTGAGTGTGTATTGACTTTTTCCTGGCCAGCCCGTAGTTTCACATAGACACTGTTTATTTTTCACATGTGTGCTGAGTCTTTGCATGGTTCATTCATTCACTTTCCCTCCCACGCCTTTGGAACAGCAGGCGTATTGTGGAAAGGTGTGAGAATATCCTAAGAGTAGTTCTGTAAGATTGACAATAAGAATTTTTGGTGTAATTGAAATCAACTGTGTTATTGGGCAAAAGTCAGCTTCGATTTACATTTTTTTTTGTCTAGAGAGGTAACTGGCCCTTTCAGTTTAACTCCAGCTCAGTCTGCATCAGTAGCTGAAATACTGTCTCTGTTGGCCTTTTGATAAGTATTTCAGTTATCTCAAGGGGCTCTGACTTGGTTATTAAAAAGTAGTGTAATGGAGGAGCTCTGTCTGTCTGTCTGTCTGTGTGCGATTGGGTGCATGCATATGTTCTTTAGCCCCAAGCCCTGCTAACTGAAGGAGCAGCAGCAGAGCTCAGCACACACACACACACACACACACACACACACACACACACACACACACACACACACACACACACACACACACACACACCCCTCCTCCTGTCACTGTGCTGTCTCATGACTTCATACACATGACCAGCACACTCTCAAACTTTACAAAGCTATATGTGTATGCATTTGTTTTGCAAGGTTGCTCCTCTTGCTCCATTTGAATGTCTAACTGAGTTTGTCCTCCACCATTTAATGAAATGGCCCTTCAGCTTTTTGTATTTCATAAAATTTAGTGTATAAAACGGTGTTTGTAAGAGCAGTCATATTCACTAATTTATTCAGGCGTGAGGCTTCTGGAAACACTCATTTGTTAAAATGCTTTGGAGGCTGGGTCATTAACTCAGCCATTACCTTTTGACTTGTGTGAATCAACCTGTGTTTAGCAGCTGTGTAGTTAGAGTTATGCTGTTTAAGTCTTTGTTCATAATATTTTTTGCTATGATAGCATGTGCAGTTTGTTCTTGCACCGGAGCTCTTTAAAGGTCTGTAGCATTTTTAATAAGTTTAAGCCATCAGGCCATGCATGGTGATGCTTCCCAAGCAAGTGGTACTATTAAACATGTGTCAGCAATGACCTTTAGAGAGAGAAACCTTTTAGTCTTTAAGCCAAAGGCCACATGCAATATTTCAACTGCAACATAAGACAGGGTTTAAAAAATGAAGTATTTTAGCTGTCAGACAGGTTAGCATAGCTGTTCAACAGCGCAACACATGTAACATTACTTTGATGACCGAAGACTTAAAATAATTTGAATCCAACACCACTGACTTGTGACTTAGGTTTAACTTATGGCTGATGCCAGAAGCATGTTAAGAGATTAAATCCGCGTTATGGCTTTATTAAGCCTATGTTTAGGACCTGCCTGACTTGAAGTGGGACTGGGCCAGCTTAATTTCTGCTGGCTGTTGTCTAAGGTAGCAACAACTGACAGACTAGGGTTTTCAACTTCCTGGTACTCACAATCTGGATATCACTCCATCTAATCTGATCTGGTGTCTGTTGTTTGTCCTCTCCTTTGTTTGCCCTCAGGCCAAGTACATCTCCACATGCATCGATGAGATCAAACAAGAGCTCAAGCAGGACAACATCGCCGTCAAAGCCAATGCTGTGTGCAAGCTCACCTATGTAAGATCTCTCAGCAATGACTCTTTCTGTCTGTCACCTTAACTCGATACAAAGGCACTGATACACACATTAGTAGACACCGCTGCTGTAAGGCTCTTGATGTAGGCTCATCTATGACATGGGCAGGGTAATCAATTAAGCATTTGACACGGAAGCTGACATCTAATAAAAAAATAACAATAAGATTTTGCTCATAAGCAAATTATAAATATGTTTTTTATAATGTTACCCCAAGCAGCGAGAAGTGCATTCAAGAAAAACATTCTTATATATAAATATTCTGTCTAAAGTTTAATTCAGTCAAAATGTTTTAACCAGCTGGGGAAGATTTGCTTTGAACAGGCATTGAATTTAGTGTCTTCCAATATGCCCAAACAGTCTCATATTTTGCAAGTTTGGCTTGATGTGTTGTCATGCACACAATGGACAGTTCTAGCAGGCTGATACCTATAGAGGAGAACCGCACACAGACCTTGTTCTGTGTATATTTTCTTTTCTGTTTAAGCTCGCTAAATCAAAACCTATTATCAAAATCAATTGTTTCAACTCAAGGCTTCATTAGAATAGATGTGACCTGTTAGAAACTGCTCAACACATTTTTCGCCAAACAGTTACAAAAGCTGCATATATATGTTTTATTTTATAGCTGAAGATTAGTCACCACACAGCTTAATGGCCAGCAGCCTGCACTTATTGAGAACAGTGTACAATTTCTGTTAAAACGAAAGCCTTCTGTCTATTTATAGCCCAGGCCCACATTGAGGTCTAGATTGCTTGATGCAATTGGCATCAGTGCTCACTTTGAGAGCTTTCAGCTCACATCATTTAGCCTCTGTGTGCATCAAAGGGACAGCTTAGAGCCCCCCTCCTCCTTTATTAACCCACATCTCTTTCTGTGTCTTTTCTTTTTCGTTTTCAGCTTCAAATGCTGGGCTACGATGTCAGCTGGGCCGCTTTCAACATCGTTGAAGTCATGAGCTCCTCCAAGTTCACATACAAGGTACAATTTGAATATAATGAAAAGTCTTGATAATGGAGATCTCAGAACAAACAATCTGGTCATTTTCTAGATTAATTAATATGACATGGTGACAGTAGTATTGACAGAGTGCGGATTGAACTGCAAATGAACTGTCCTTTTATGTAGCATTTAAGTTAATTTCTCATCCAAAATAGCACAAGGAATAGTCAAAACAGATCTTATGTACTACATGAATAAATCTCCATGGAACTGCTGCAGGTTGATGAATGTTCGTAATAGTAGCATTGTACCAAAAATTATATGGTATACTGTAGTTAAACAATAGATTTAAAAAATCTTTCTGCTGGGGTTTTTATTTACAGAGGATTGGCTACCTGGCAGCCTCACAGTGTTTTCATGAGAGCACCGATGTCATCATGCTGACAACCAATCAGATCCGAAAGGTCAGTGTTATTTTTTTCTTTCATTCTTGGACCTCAGTGAATGTTAAACATCCCTCGGCCAACCTTTTCTATATTACTGACTAATCCTTTCTATTTTCCCTTTTTTTTTTTTTTTTTTTTTTTACCTTTTCCAGGATCTCAGCAGTCCTAACCAGTATGACACAGGTGTTGCCCTCACTGGCCTCTCTTGTTTTGTGACCCCTGATTTGGCTCGTGACCTGGCCAATGACATCATGACACTGGTGAGTCATAGGGAAGTTTGTTGAAAGGATAGCCAACAAGGACTGCTTTGTCTTTTTAGTTTTTTTTTTAAATAGTTTTAAGTTTTTCTTTTTAGTTTTTTAGTCCCCTCAATCCCCTTTCACTTCTCCTTTGTCTTTATCTACCTCAAATGTTCGTGATTAAAAAAAGGTGTTATTTTTATTTTGTAAACAAAATTCTGACCCTACTTCCTTTATTTTTTTCCCACTCTAGATGTCACACACTAAACCTTACATCAGAAAGAAAGCAGTGTTGATCATGTACAAGGTGTTTCTGAAGTACCCAGAGTCCCTGCGCCCCGCTTTCCCCAGGCTCAAGGAGAAGCTGGAGGACCCAGACCCAGGTATGAGGACAGACACTGTATGGTAGACTCAGCTGGGACTCCTGGGGACAGACATCCTCTGTTACCTGAACCCTGTGAATTATTTAGTGACCAAGAATATGAGATTAAGGAACGCTCATTTGTGATACTGCCAGGGCTTGTCTGGGAATATTTAACAACTCATGGAGCTATTTCTGTTGCACGGATAAAAGCCAAGACACAGGACCTTTTTTGACTTTTTAACGGCGTGTAACCAGAACCATGCCAGTAGTGTTACATGTATTTACTGTTGGTCAGGTCTGTGAATCTGAATGGGTTTTTTTATTATAAAAAATGCATATAATCAATCTTTTTTTTGCCACTTTTGTGATAACTATAGATTTTATACATCTTGTTTTTACTCCTTTTCTATGCTATACTGCTTTGTTATTGCACACCATTGTTTTTAGCCATGCTAAATAAACTCTGACTGAAAAACACAAATCAGTTTTAAGATGTTATTTTCAGCTGGATTAATTGTCTTTTGCCCTTCTATTCTAATTCATTTTTATTTATTTATCTGTTTGTTTGTTTGTTTGTTTGTTTCTCTTGAATGTGTTTTCTCTTCTTTAGGTGTTCAGTCTGCAGCAGTAAATGTTATCTGTGAGCTGGCTCGGAGAAATCCCAAGAACTACCTGTCTCTGGCCCCACTCTTCTTCAAACTGATGACCTCCTCCACTAATAACTGGGTTCTCATTAAGATCATCAAGCTAGTAAGTAAAAGGTGTTGGGAATTACTTCTGAAAAAGTTTGGTTATCAATATTTAGTTAATATAGTAACTGTTTATTAACTTACTAACTGTTATTGATAGAGAAATTTAATAATTAAGTTTTTCAATGGTTTTTCAATTATTAATATGAATTAATTATTTCAGGGCATCACTCTGGGATCAGGGATCAAATCAAAAACACATGATAAGTGATGTATACTTGCAGGATTGAATCATTAATGCAGGGATAAATTCACCAAAAAGAGGAATTAATACTAGTTCCTCCACCCGCATTAGCCTCCAATGACAAAATGCAAACAGTTAAGGCACATGACAGGTTCTATGAGCAAGTTGTGCTCGTGTGAAAAGATCCACCTCTTTTTGTGAAATAAAAAGCTTAAATCCCTTTTTTTTACAGTTGCTACAAGTTTGATACAAGTGAATTAAGGAACATTTTACATCTTGAATCAGATCCTATTAAATGAATTTTGATTTTTGAAGTGTCAGTTCGGATTTGATATATTCTGATGTGTGTCATGAGACTCTGTTTGTTTTATAGTTTGGTGCACTCACACCACTGGAGCCTCGGTTGGGGAAGAAGCTGATTGAACCTCTGACAAACCTGATCCACAGGTGAAATGAAATGCCTCAGTTCTAAACTTGTTAACAGACATAAAAGGCAGATTGATCTGAGAGGTGTATAAATAACTGTATGCACTCACCCTCTCTCTGTTTCTTACCCTGTCCTCCCCTCTTACAGTACCTCTGCCATGTCTCTGCTGTATGAATGTGTCAACACTGTGATTGCAGGTCAGTGCTGGTATTCTGTGTGCAGTGTAGTGGTCTCTTTCTCCTCAGTGTTTGTTTATTATAGTAGGTAAGAGTGCCCAACAATGTTTTTAACCACAAAATGTTTGGTTCACTCAGATCTAAAAGCTTTTTTTCTTGCATTGCAGTGTTGATTTCCTTGTCTTCTGGAATGCCTAACCACAGTGCTAGCATCCAGGTGAGGTCCACTCCTCCAACTGCACTTTTATGTGGTTAGAAGTCGATCATAACCCTTTCCACTCCAGTTGAACCACAATGCATGCTTTCTCCAGAGTCACACCAACTATCAGATTCGCCTGCAAGAATCATAAATCTCTTCTTGTGTTGCTTTCAGTCAATCTGGCTGTCGGTAATGCATGAAAAAGTTATTTTGCACCATTGAATATAGGCCCCAGTTCCCCTACTTTTGTTTATCTGACCTTATAACAAGACTGAAACTGGTGTCGAAAGGTTTACCGTGAGTTTAATGGCTCCCTCCCATCCCCTACCCCTTTTTCTCTCGCTCTCTCTCACAATCTCTTTCAGCTCTGTGTGCAGAAACTGCGAATCCTGATAGAAGACTCGGACCAGAACTGTGAGCCCTCTGTCAATGCCTGCAGTGTGTCATTTTCTCATTGTCTGCGTGTTTCTGGAACAGTACACCCTCTTAGACCAACATAGACCCCCTGACTCTGGATAACTCGAACATTATTACCTTCCTAATCTCAATTAGGTGGCCTGCCTGGAATACCATTTCACTTAAGTCACATTGACCTCTTCAATGCAAAAAAAACCTGTGTATGACACAGGAAGTGAAGAACTTAAAGCATGCAGCATCCGGCCATTCGAGTTATCTGGAAACCCATGGATAGATAGTTGTGTGTGTATAGAGTAGACAACAGACCTCTGATGTTCATAGAGTACAATGTGAACCTGTGGTTTTAGGTTTTGTTTATCCTTTCACCCCTCCTCTTGTTGGTTCCAGTGATCATGGGCATAACGCTCTCTTGTACATATTAGTAACGCAAGTAAGACATAACATCTTTGTGAAGATACCATTTGACAATATGAAGCTGTAAGAGAAAGGTCTTGTTGGAAGCATTTCGCACAAGCATAACATAAAGCACACTTAATTTAGATTAAATGAATAAATGAAAGTCATTTAACAAACCTTCAGTATAATTCGTAATCCATTAGATGTATAAGAGATGAATAAGTAGGAAAATCAGTTACCATTAACAGACTGTTCTAAGATGCGTTGTGTGTTGATGCTAATACAAGATGCCAAGGTTTTATACCACTCTTGCATTGATTATCTACACTTTAGCTGAATTTTGAAATGTTTCTTATAAACAAGGGATCAATTGACTCCATTACACCTTTCTCATTGAGAGAGAAAGAGTCACATTTTAACTGCTGCTGTTAGTTTTCCATTGCTGCGGTAGCTCCAGAGGGTGCGCGCAGCTGAGTTGAGGACATTTCCCTGGTCATTCCTGATATATATACTGCATTGACCTGCCTCACCTTACCCCAAGGTCACTACCACACATGCACACACAGTTATTGATCCCAGAACCTGAGAGGCATTTGTCTCTGCCAGATTAGTTGATCGACAAAAGGTGGTGATTCAGCAGAATCTTTAAAATTCCTGTTCGGTGAGTAGGAAAAGCTGCCAGGATGCGACGCAGGATAAAGCAAAATAAACCTACTGTGTCTAGTGTGTGTGTGTGTTTCGTCATGTGTAAGTGTTTGTGTGTCCTTTCCATTGTCCTGTGTGTTTTATGTTCCTTTCCTTTGTGATATTTTCATGTGATTTTTATAGTTTATTCCATGGAAAATAACACACTAGTAACTTCTTTGTATTATGTTTACATGTAAACATTTCAAATAAACTGCCAGTTAGGTTTTAGTAAGTGACAAGATGAAGTGTAGTAATAACCTAATGTTTTTACGTGTTTTTATAACCACTTGTCATATCACTAATATATATAATATATATCACTAAGATTTATATATGACAGAAACTTCACTAAAAATGTATAAAATCAAGCTTTTTGTTAATGCATGAAACAATGATAAGTGATACAAGACAGATGTAAATATGCCCTGATAGGGTCCAGTGAACTAAGGTTGCATGTGTGTCTGATGGTAAATACGTTGAGACCATGTGTGTGTATGTTTGTGCAGTGAAATACCTGGGCCTGCTTGCCATGTCAAAGATCCTGAAGACCCATCCAAAGTCAGTGCAGTCTCATAAGGACCTCATCCTCCAGTGTCTGGATGACAAGGATGAGTCCATCCGCCTGAGAGCTCTGGACTTGCTTTATGGCATGGTATGAACCAAAGACTTATTTTTACACATCAGTTTTGTTTTTTCTGTTTGTTTGTTTTTTTTATATCATCATTTTTCAGTTGTCAGTTTAGGTAGCGTAACTTGTTCAAATTTATGTGCCAGATAATCTTGGTTTCACAGTCAGTTTTTATTTCTGAAATTACATCCATTATTAGTAGAGCAGTAAACTATAACAACTTGTTAATACACAATTTACATGCCACTTGCACTGTGAAGTGATTTATTCATTAAGATATTGCATGGTAAGTTGTGCTCTCATCACTTTTACAACTGTTTTGAGGGTCTCTTTTTCTGCGCCAGGAAAAGTACAGTCTTTTTTCATTCTTGAAAATAATTTGATTGTTGTTTATCTGGCATCTACTCTCTCAGGTATCCAAAAAGAACTTAATGGAAATTGTGAAGAAGCTAATGCTTCATGTGGACAAAGCAGAAGGGACCACCTACAGAGATGAATTGCTCACCAAAATTATCGACATCTGCAGTCAAAGCAACTACCAATACATCACCAACTTTGAATGGTAGGCAGTTCCTCCCAACCAGCATATTTCACTCCATAATCTTTTAGCTTTAATATTATTTTCCGCTCTATGACCTGAATTTCCCCTCTGCCTCTTCCTTATGCTTTACAGGTACATCAGTATCCTGGTGGAGCTGACCCGATTAGAGGGCACACGGCACGGCCACCTCATTGCCTCTCAGATGCTGGATGTGGCTATTCGGGTCAAAGCCATCCGGGCCTTTGCTGTTGCCCAGATGGCCACTCTGCTGGACAATGCCCACCTGTTGACAGGCAACATGCAGCGAATGGGCATCTGTGAGGTGTTGTACGCTGCAGCCTGGATCTGCGGTGAATTCTCAGAGTAAGTTGATTTAACTTATAGAGATGAATACTTACACACACTGGTACAAGCTTACAGAAGAAAATTAAGGAGTGAGCATGTGAAGTGATTGAAACCACTGATCACCATATAGTTTATTTTTTTCATTTTGTACACAAGGAGGAAGGCAAACGTGAAATAATTTAGCAACATAAAAATCTGCTGAGTGTATTTAACAATGAATCCAGAGGAAAATTACAGCTTGGTTCAGATACTTTACTCTGCACTTCTATGTTTCCTTCTTGTCTTTTCTTGAGTGCAACCAAGCTCAGCTCTGGCAGCCTAACCTGAATGACAGTTGACACTTTTATTTCTTTACACACACAGTAATGCAAATCTGTTTCTCTAAATTGGACTCAGCAACACTTGGTTTATTTTTATTGTTATGTTTGCAGCAGTGCAATGCTGAAAATTGAATCAGTTTTGTGATTTGATGTAGTTTTCAGACTGACTTTACTATAAATCCACATTTCCTCTTAGACACCTGGAAAACCCGATGCAGACGCTAGAGGCCATGCTGCGGCCCAAGGTGGCCACTCTGCCTGGCCACATCCAGGCAGTGTATGTGCAGAATGCAGCCAAGCTGTTTGCCACTGTGCTAAAGAGCCAGGAGGGGAACACGGACAGCACAGCAGCACAGGAAACCAGTCAGCTGATGATAGACAGACTGCCGCTGTTTGTCCAGAGCGCGAACCTGGAAGTGCAGGAGAGGGTACGTTTTACATGCTTGCTTTTAACACTTTGACATTATATACCTTGCAAGGCCTCCCACCATGTGCAAATCTGAGAGATAACTCTGTTAACCTCAACGTCAGGCGTCTTGCATTTTGCAACTGGTCAAGTACATCCAGAAACTGCAGCAGAAGGACGTAGAAGTAGCAGAGGAAGTCAGTGCTCTGTTTGCTGGAGAGCTCAACCCTGTAGCCCCCAAGGCACAGAAGAAAGTGCCTGTTCCTGAAGGGTGAGTCAGCTCATTGAAATGATCTTTGAAACTCATTATTACATGATTTGACACTACTGTAAAACAGCTGCGCTTGTTTATACCATCAAAGTGTAACTGAGTTTATCTTTTGTAGTCTGGACTTGGATGCCTGGATCAACGAGCCTCCGTCTGAGAGCGAGTCTGAGGATGAGCAGCCCAAGGCTATTTTTGCCAAGGAGGAGCCCAAACACTCCCGCCCCCGTCACACAGAGGTGGATGAGAAGGAGTTGGCACGGGTAGGCAAACTGATAGTTGCAGCATTGCTGAATTGAACAAGCAGTATTGTTTCATGGTTAGCGTTGAGGTATAGCAGTGTATATTAAAAAAAATACTGAAACCTAAAATCACTTTTTGTCTTTGGGGTTCTTTTTTAATGACCTGAAAAGTTGAGAGGAAACATTTTAATTGCTCATCTGGTGCAAATGTATTTATTTTTTAATGTTATCTTGAAGTATCAGTGTATGAAAGTTATCTATATGAGAACTTTTCTCTTTTAAACCTTGTTACAAGATGTAACAATTGGACATTAAGATGTTTTCAATCTAGACATAATCATTCAGCTGATATCTTCAAAACAGGGCTGACTTTCTCTGAGGTCTGATGTAAATCTAACTTCTCATATGGTCTCCCTCTCATGCTTTAAATAAGGTAGGCTGTGTCTTCATTGATTAATTCATGCAACTGTTTTATATGATTGCCCAGAGGAGAGAAGCCAGAAAGCAGGAGCAAGCCAACAACCCATTCTACATCAAGGCCTCGCCGTCCTCTCAGAAGGTGTCCTTACTCAGTCATAACTGGGCTGCTTTTTTCCTTTGCATGTAGAATATGTCTCAGGCTGATTAAAACCTGACTTGTATAAGTAAAAATAAATGTATATTGGGTTTGTGTATGAAATGTGCACACTAATAAAAACATTTGTTAAGTGCAAACCATGTTTACAAATGGATGTATTGTCTGTGAAGGTGTATCAGGAAGCCCCTGGAGTAGAGCACATCCCAGTCGTGCAGATTGACCTCAGTGTGCCTCTCAAAGTCCCAGGTAAGACACACACTTTTAACTCTACCACTACTACTGGAAGTTGTGCTTTAATGTAATTAATATGCAGTCATTGTTTAGGTTAAATAATGCTTTTTTTCCCCTCTATGTGCTCTTACCTAATGACTCAAAACACACTGCTTTCTTTCATCCCACAGGTATGCCCATGTCCGACCAGTATGTGAAACTGGAGGAGGAGCGTCGGCAGAAAGAGAGAGCAGAGAAGAAGAAGAAGGAGAAGAAAAAGAGGAAAGAAAAGCGCAGTGGACGAGGGAAGAAACATGATTCAGGCCCAGAGAGCGAGGAGGACATCACGCCTGCGCACATGGTTGACATTGTTACAGAGGAGATGCCAGAGGTACGCCAGAGCTGTGAAAGCCTGTAGATAGGGACTGTATGCCAAAGCTAGAAACACTGTGCATTAGATTTGATGCATTGTCTAAAGTAATTTGACAGGCATCATGACTTATAGTATTAAAAATACAATCAGTTTTAATGTCATTCTGTAGATTATTTAGCATTAGTGATTTCTAATCCAGTTAAGACTGGAATTCACTGTGAGAAGATGAAAGATATATACAGATTATCCTGGAAAAATTATAAGACTGGTAACACATTACTCTGACATTATGGTTCACAGCTATATAAATGTCCCTTAGTCAACATTAAATATTGTTATTTGCTTAGTTTAATGGTATCTCAGCTCTGAGACAACTAATACTGGAAGTCAATAACTGAACAAATCTCTATGCATGCTGTGTGCTGTGGATAAACATTAATTTAGAAAGGTAATAACTCTGTTTTATTGATTTTACTTTCTCATTACTTCAGAATGCCTTACCTAGTGATGATGATGACAAAGACCCCAATGACCCTCATAAAGCCCTGGACATCGACCTAGACAAGTGAGTGCACGCTGTGTAGATCCTAATTCTACATATTCTCAGACCCTCATTTAAAAGTAACTCTTGATTGTAGCGCATAAGGTTAAAATTCCTGAAACCTGTCATTTACTTTTCTGACTTACATCATCACCCAGAGTTACGCCTCGTTTCCACATAGCTCTGTGTACTTAAGCCAGTCAGCCAGGGGTCGACTCATTCAGATGAGAATCTCTGATGCGCTTATGAATTTCCCCCTTTTATTCAGTTATTGTTGTATTTTTTTGTCTGGATTTGATCTTAAGTACATTGAAAAAATGTAAACTTTCACAGTGGATTTCAGTCAGACCATATTCACAGTATGCTACAGGAAGTTACCATAAAAATAATAAGAAACTACAGCATATTAAGCTAACCTTGGTTCAAGCATTCCATGCTTTTCATTCCATTCCATTCTAGCAGCGTAGCATACAGAGTGCACCACTGCCATTCAAATGTCTTATTACAAACTGTGTCACAAAACTGACTTTACACCCTGCAATGCAGTTTCTATCCCTCTTCAAATAAAGGTATTACTTTGTGTTTACATACTCCATATATTAAACAGATTAACATGAACATCAAACAAATCTGTGTGGAAATGAGTCGTTCAAGCTGAGGAACTCTGAAGTTGAGTCTTGCAGGATTTGTTTGTTTTTTTGTAAATTTAATATTTTTAGCATTTCTGACCCCCATAGTGTAGCCGCCTATGTGACTCGGCACTTTCTCTCCTCTCGCTCCTTCTCATGCCGTTCTGCTTTTTGCTTCCTCTTTTCTATGCCAACACACACCCATTCACTGCCTCTTTGTGTGGGCAGCTTGGTGGAAACAGCTGGGCACAGGTGAGTAACGCCACAGCACCTGGGCTCCGACTGTACGTGGATTGCATCCGTTTTCTCTCTCTCTCTAATATCTAACTCTTCTCACTTACATAGCTGTCTTTTCTTTTCTCATTTAGTTCTCAGTTTGCAGTATCTGCTTCCTCTTTCTGCCCTTCTTTCCTTGTATTTTTCATTATCTACTCACTGTAGCCTTAGGATTATGTTTTCTCTTACTCTGCTTCTAGAAACTTGATAATATCAGCAGCATATGCCCCTGTTTGTCCTTTTCTTCTCTATTTACATAAGACATGTCTGAAAAGTATTATACAGTTTCACAGAAATAAGATCATGCCAAACTGGCAGCTGCTGATGTTCTCAGGTCTTTCACCATCTGTCCTTCTAATGAGCTCTTAAAGCATTTTAACGCTTGTTTCTAGTGCAAAAAATAATCAGCATCAGTGTGCTCTTAGGATATTCCTTCTACAAGTTAGTGTGTGCATTTTTCCTTGTGTGTGTGTGTTTTTTTTCCCTTACATTTCCCAGATCCTTCTTTGTTGAGTTCAGTAGACTTGCCCTGCCTTCCAAAAACTAAACAGTCAACAGTCATTTTTTAATGGAAGCTCTTTACCTGTCTTTGTTGGAAATAATAAGCACATATACTCATAGACCAATGCTGTGATTCAAGTAATTTAACGTGTATGCAGGAGTTATTTTAACACCTGGAGAAAAATGTGGTATGACTCAGGTAGCGGCCAATATCACATATCAGTGTGTCTTTGTAGGGAATAACCAGCAGGGGGCTGCAGTGCATGGCAGCAGTCATTACTGCTCTAGGTTTCTGGTTTGGGGACAAAATCATGACAGCGCTCATCAGTTAAATATAAAGGAGTTTATCTGTGTAGTATCTTGCTGTTTGGGATTCCCAGTGCTTTTTGCTCTGCGAGAGGAATGGCTTACCTCATTACTTTGAATGAGACCTGGCTGCTGCACAATTCAGATTATGTGCCTGAACATAGTGGATTGCTGCACCCTGCAAGCCTTGTTTACCTTTTCTAACAGATTAACACTTTTTTTCCCTTAAAGGAAGTTATGAAACATTTTCAAAATGATGATGATAACTCTTTTTTTTTCATAACCACCTCATAGGTCCCTATTTAAAATCAGAATATGTATCTGTGCATTTTTGTTCATTCAGGCCACTTGCAGACAACGAGAAGCTACCAGTCAGGTCGCATCGTGCAGCAGAGGCTCCAAAAAGCCCAGCAGAAGATGGAGACGCCGAGAGTGCCGTCTCACAGGAGCCCAAGAAGAAGAGCAGCAAAGAAAAGAAAGAGAAAAAGAAGGATAAAGACAGGGATAGAAAGGTGAGGATAAAATGGAATGTTTTTATAAACAGGATTATGCTCCTGTCTTCCCAGAAACCACACTCACCTCATTCTGTCAAGCTAGTAAAACCCACTTCTTAAAACCAGAAAATCATATTTATGGAGTATTTTGAGTCAGGGTGAAACAACAAGGAGAGCTGTCAACCACAATGACGTGATGAGTCAGTGGGTGTGGTTCCCAACCTTGTTGTGACACACACTTGAATTTATCCTCTTCTTTATTTTTCCAGAAGAGTAAAGAAGAAAAGAAGAAGAAGAAAAAACACAAACATGAAGAAAAAGAGGAGGATCTTCTTGGGGGTCAGGCAGACGAGCCTGTGGTCCATTCAGAAGAAAACAACGAGGTGACTGCGCCACCCACCTCCACCAGTGCTGAGGTACAGCATTGTAAAAGGGTGGAGTGAAGCTTTTTTCTGTCAAGCAAAGAATATCAGTCTGAGATCTGATTGACCCAGAATTCTAGTTAAAACAATTAATCTGATGTAAGGTTCAGGATTTAAAAAATGGGTTAGAAATAACATTATTTTTTAATATAAAATTTCTGTCATAAAGTTTACATGCAAACAGATACCTTTGATCATTTCCATTGACTCAGCGTGCCCATTGCTTCTTCCCAGCCTGTCCTTCAATCAGCTTTAGTGATCAAGTATCAGTTTCCCTGTAGCTTACTGTGCAGTCTCTTGCCAAATACTTGATTTATTCATGAAATAGAACAGTGTAATCTCTGTATCCATTTTCATGAATAGTAGAGAGATACAGGACCTGTTTGGCCCTCAGCCCTCTCACCTCCTCGCACTCCTCTCCCTCCCTCCCTCTTCTAGGTTTCGGATCTGGATTTCTGGCTCTCAAACGCTCCAGTGCCCTCTAATACCCAGGTTGAGTCATCCCCCATCTCTCTCTTCCTCTCTCTTTCTTTCTTTTTCTCTCCTCCCCTCCTCTCTACACTTTATGCAACTCATAACACCTATGTCTGATCTACCTCATTCATTGGTTTTTGCCACAAATTCTGTTGAATCAGTTGTTTTTTTTCACATCCTCCACGCCCTTTTGACTCTTCCTCTCTTTCACAGGTCACATAACACTTTACTCTCTCATCCTCCAGCCTTCCTATATTTTCTAGCATGTGTATGTATGTCTGTGTGCACAGTTTGTGTGGATTTGTCTCACAACAACAGTGATTCTCTTCCTCAGCTTTTGTTTTGCTCATGTCAGTGTTAAGGTCAAAGTAAATGCCGCTGTTATTGTTGTGTTGTTGTTGGTGGTGACAAGTGAGCTGAGGTTGTCTGAGGGTCTCTGGATTTTTGCTCGGGATCAGTTCATGTGTCCATTTACTGCCTTTTGTGGTCCCATGTGGGGTTGTGCTCATCTTTGTACAGTTGTCACACTTCAAAAGTCAAACAGAAACAAAAAAACTTTAAACAGTATCTTAAGGTTGTTTTTTTTAAAGTACACGGTGTCATTTTTGGCCATCAGTGAGCTTCCTTTGTTTTTACACACATGGATGCATACATGGTCAGGGCAATACCCAGATTTCAATTATCAAAGGGCTCTGATGATCCACAGTTAGCCATGTAGCAACATGGGAGCAAAGACATTGAAGAAAATTGTTAGATAGTAAACATTAATGTGAACAATTCAATATAATTGAGTTGTAACAAATCCTGCTTTACAAGTGTTTCATGAGGAAGAAATTCAGTTGAAACATTTGTTTGATCTCAAGTATAAACAAAATGCTTATAGGAAAGAAAAACTACATGTGAACATAACATTTTATTTGTTTATAGGACAGCATGACAGGGCACCTCTTCACTTGTGCTTATTTAATTTATCACAAAATTTTGTTTGGCATACTTCCCATAATGCCCCATGATTAACCACAGAAGACAGCTCTTTACATTTAAAACAGGTGTGAACACATAATCTGTTTTGCAGCTTCTATCAGCTATATGTGTTTTGTGTATGAAGTAAAACCAGGTCTGTCAGGCATTTAAACTGCGGTTTTAAAGAAGAAAAAGAACCTAGAGACATGACCTTTAAAAGACATTCCTGAGCAAGTCTACGTTGAAGACTTGTCTTAGTATTGGCTGTCACACAGGCAAACAGATCAGAACTTAACTTGTAGGCAGTATATGTATATGCATGTAGGCGATCATTCCTTTAAAATCAGGCTCTTTGTTAGTATATTAGCAGCAGTTAGTGTGTCTGGTTAGTTTAGTCAACCCAGCAGTTTGAAAACAAATCTTATGTACACTTACAAATACCACCATACTCGTTGGTTTTTCAGGCATGCTCATGTGTGGTTCAGCTGCTTACAAGTCTTGCATGTAATGCTCCTCATGATTTATCAAGTTGAGTTATATAGGTCAGTAAATTGCAGACGGTCATGAATGACGTTTTTATGAAGGACTGAGTTAACTCACTAACTCCACTTATCTCTGTCGACACAGAAAAGGCAAACACCTCTGTATGTGTTTCATGCTATGGTTGCTCACTGCTAATGCCTGCTTGTGCTTTTATGGCTTTGTGTGTGTGTGTGTGTGTGTGTGTGTGTGTGAACAGGAAGCAGCAACAGTAGCAGCAGCTGAAGCAGTCCCTGTGCCTGAGGCAGCCTCTGGCACAGCGCCAGACTCAGAGGCTGAGGAGCCCAAAGACACCGAGGCAGAGGAGACGGTGAGTCACCACCGATGTGATGTGATAATTACAAAGTAGAAAGTTTGACTGTGGTGAGAGAGATTCCGGTTCATAGTGGCCTGACAGGATGTAGCAGATTGGCAGCTTACAAGTTAGTGTAAATGACGTAACAGAGACCTGCCAGTCTGTGGAGGAATATTTCCACAAGCAGGTGTGTTTGATTAGATATTCAGGTTTTAACCTTCTTGAATTAAAAAAAAAAAATTGTCCATCTTCCTCTTTGGTTTCTGATGATAAGAAGTCCTCCAAACACAAGAAGAAGAAGCAAAAAAAGGAGAAGGAAGAGAAGGAGAAAAAAAAAAAGAAGCATCACCACCATCACCACCACAGTGATGGAGGGGGAGAGGAGTCGGTGCAGAATGGCACTGTGGAGGAGGAAGAGCCTCTTCCGGTCAGTGTTTGTCATTAGCATTTAATAATCTAACCACATTCACTTTGTTCAAGTGACAAAGAAAACATTCAGCACACTCTGAGCACTCTGTTTTTTTATTTTATACAATAATAAAGCAGCATCTTTGTCACTCTGTACTTTCCTCTTGATTTAATATTGCTTTATTATCAGCTGACGTCAAAGCCATAAATAACTTCATGCTGCCTTTAGTATAATTTATTATCATTCTGATCTGTGCCTTTCAAGCTCCACTGTTTAAACCCCCTGACCGCTGCAGACTCACATGCACACACTGATTTAATTGTTATACATCAACAAGGTAGAACCAGCCAGCTCCTGTTGCCTAGTTAGCATACTGAGTGACAGAGAATGCCTGATCTGACTTGAGCTCTTCTCTCCTTTCAGCCCATGTCCAATTACTGCCTGCTGGCTGAGAACTCCTACATCAAAATGGTGAGTGATGACAATTAAAAGGCTTTTACTCCTAATTGCTGTGCTCTGGAAATACAGTTTTTACTTGTTATTTTTAATAGTTTTGTTTTAACCTAATTTTGGTCTAAATAATATGTAGTTTCCTGTATCCGAAGTAGAATTCATGCCTCTCCTAGAGGACTCTTTGTGCCACAGATGATAGAGTGCTACGTAAAAGATGTCAAACAGTATGCTGCTGTTTTGAGAAATTTTATTTGTCCTATTTAATCACATTTACATTCTTTTAGGTTGTAGTAAACAGGGATGATGACATATTTTTGATAGACATTCGTATGCTTGCTGGAATCACAGTGCACAGTCTTGTCTGATTACTGCCAATAAAACACATCTGACTGATCACACGACATTTGCCCTTAGCCAACTCGGTTGTTTTTCAGTTGTTGTTTTGGGTTCCTGTCAGGCCAATTTCTTTGCAATGAATGACCTGACTTTACCTTGAACTTGGAGCAAATTCACAACTCAGAAATGAGAAATAGAAATCCTTCGAGGCACCCTTATCTGAGACAACAGTCGCAATAAAAAAAAACATAGAATGTGGATCGCTCATTTTTTCTCCTTCTCTTTTAAAGATGATAGAGGATGCTGATGAGGTACCAGTTGAAGTTCTGTCAGTGGCAGAACGTTATTAAATCTCTTTCTCTAGATGTGTTTCCCTCTTTTCCTGCTGCACTTTACAGAATGGCCTCTGATGTAGACTACATTGGTGTTTTTGCAGCACAGCATTGTTGCATCAGTTTCTAAGAATGATTCTGTCCTTGATTTGTTTTTGTTTTTTGTCCTTATCCTCAGGCTGGTTTCTTTAAAACAGATGTGTGCTTTGGTGTTGAGTTTATGAATCACATTTGCTGTGTGTTGCTGTGTCATATACCTTTCTTGTCTAAATAATGGTTAAGTTTTTAAAATACAAACTTGAGTTTGAACAGCAGTTCCTGGGGGAAATACATGTATGTAGTACAAGAAAAAAATTTATATACTCCCTTTTAGGTGTACGACATCCAGGGCAACCTGCAGGACGGCAGTCAGGTGGTGGTGTCTGTTATATTTGAAAACAAATGTGACAGCTTCCTCAAGTCCATGGAGTTCAACGTCCTGGACTCTCTCAACTCCAAGCTGCAGAGGCCAGAAGGGTCGGGCCCACATGATGGCCTCACCGTCCCCTTCCAACTTCCACCTGGTCAGTTACTTTCTGATAAATACATGTTAATAATTGAGGAAACCAACCACTTTTTACAACAAAACTTCAGTTTTTGAAAATCAAATTGTCAGAAACATGGATTTTGTTAAGTACGGTGATATTTCTGATGTATTTCTTTTCTCATTTCGAAAATTTTTTTGTAGTCTGTGTACCTAACTCTGAACTTTTTCTCGTGTGCTTCAGGGGTGTCTAATGAGGCACGATTTGTCTTCACCGTGCAGAGCATTGTAATGCCACAAAAACTGAAGGGAACCCTCACCTTCATAGTAAAGGTCAGCAGAAAAACACACACGTCCACACACCAAAACAGTCATGTGACAATTCCTTTATTGGCATTTTGTTATCATTACTCAAAATGAGTTATTCTTTCCATAATGTGTTGCTAAGATGTTCACGTTAGTAAAACAAATGCTCTCATTTTCTTCGCTTTTTTAATGTATTTGATTCTGCTGCTTTCCGTCCACAACATGTCGAACATAAATCAAGAAAGTTGGACTTGTGGACTTGTATTTGATAATCTAATTGTTTAACTATTATTGACTTTAGTCGTGTTGAAAGAACATTAGATCCACAGGTCTGCAGGCCAAAAGAGAATCAATTGAGTGCCAAGTTACTTTGTCATTAAACATCTTTATTTTTGTTGTTTTGCTCCCACAGAACGAAGACTCCTCCACTCATGAGAAACTGGACTTCAAACTGCACTTTACCTGCACCTCCTACCTAATCACTACCCCTTGCTACAGGTTTGTGATAACTTTCTCTCTGGAACACCCTCCATACCACATCAAAAACCATTTTATAAAGTCAATTTTTCATATTCCTCAGGGGCTCATCAGAATGGTCCTTAAAATCCAGACATTTTTCTTTTGACTGTGAAAGTACTGAGAGCACTTAATGAAAATGTGTTTTTTTAGACTTTGTTTTGGGAAAAGTAATGACAATTTTGCCTGTAGAAGATCCTATTGTGGCATGTCCAAAAAGTTAATGTAACATCCTCTGGACAGCAGGATTTTAGTGAGGTTTGGTGAATTTCACATCAGTCTGCTCATTGGATTTTTATATTATTTGTGTAAAATTGGATGTAAGAAAAAGTCAATGTGTCACCAAAACCTCCAGATTTATCTATTGTCTTGGAACCATGAATATTTGCAGTAGATTTTATTAACATTTTACTGTTGTAGTTGAGTTGTCTTACCTCTTACCTGTCTTACCTGATGTGTAATGGAAGACTGTGTTTGTTTTGTTTTGTTTGGCCAGTGATGCATTTGCAAAGCTGCTGGAGTCGGGTGACCTGAGAGGCAGCTCTGTCAGACTGGAGGGAATCAACATGCCCTTCCACCACCTACTGGCCAGGATCTGCTTCCACCACCATTTCTCTGGTACATAAACACGCCAGGCTATTTACTGTTTGTCTCTAATGACATACTTTTTAACTTAATAACTCTACGCAGCAGATGCAAAGTATGTTCTACAAACACAACTCAAAAATATTGCAAAGAATTTGTGATCATCATATTTAAAAGCCATTTATGTGATGGTAAAATTATTTTGCAACGTTAGATTGTAGGGATTTGAAAAGCACCACCCATTTGTTAAACTATGAACTTTAAAAGAAAGGCTAAGAATAATCTGAGTTATTAATATGTGATGCAAATGTCCTGAGTGTTGCTTACACTTGTGTTCTTTTTGTCTTGTTGCTTTAGTTGTAGAGAGGATCGACTCCTGTGCCTCCATGTACAGCAGATCTATCCAGGGTCACCATGTTTGTCTACTGGTCAAAACTGTGAGTGAACTAAATGAGCTCTTCTTTTATCTCTCTAACTGAGATTCTTAGAAATGATCATTTTTTGTTTTTCATAAAGAGTGGCCTTTTTTAACTTTCTCCATTTCTCTTTCCCTCTTCATCCCAGTCTGGTCAGACAGTGTCCATTGATGCTAAATGTGACGAGCCGACGCTGCTTGGGAATGTGCTGGATGAGATCAAGCAGACCTTCTCCCAGTGCTGATTGTGTCTGACAGCCCCAGGGTGCCCCCCGACCCCTCCATGCCACCCCCTCCCTCGCTGAAACACAACATAATCATGTTACGAAACACTGCGGCTGGCACTTCCAGTATCGCCCTATTTATAAGTCCTCAGATTCGCAAGATTTCTTTCCTCTTAACTTCTTCCCCTCTCACACTCTGTTGTTTCTCTGCACTCTGAGCTCTGTGGTCACTCCCTGACACTTGATGTTGTTTTTGTACATGCGCCGTCTTCTCTGCAGTGCATTTTCATTTTGACCTCCTGGTTTTTGAACCTCAACAGCTCACCCTGTTCCTCCCTAACTGACTCTGTACTGAGCCCCCGTTTCTGGATGCTCTGCATCCTCTGCTCTTTCCCATGTACCTCTCCACCCTCCCCTCTGTCGGCAATTCAGTCTGTGACAGTCATGTAATGTAATGTTGACAACTGGACTTTCGCTGTTAATGGTTGAATTATGTTTTTACTGTGTTAAAGTTTTTTTTGGTTGTTTTTTGGTTTGTTTTTGTTTGTTTTGTCTCTCTTCTTTTTTTTTCTGAAGCCTGTCTGCGCCTTTGTCTCGCCCCCTTTCTTTCTGCTCACTAAATATCAGTGTGCGTGCTGCTCGTCGGTGCAGGCCTGAAAAGACCATGTGATTGACTTCTTCTCAGACTGGTCCTAGCTGGAAAAATGGGGACTCTAACCTGCTCACCCACAACTGAACCAGTGCCTGGAGAAGACCAGACACTGAGCAACTGCAGTGAGAAATAGCACAGAGATGAAACCAAAGCTACATATAAGGCATGAGGTTTAAACTTCTTCCAGAGCTGCTGCCCTACTTGCCTTTTGGCAAGACTCAGAGCAGATCTGCAAGTGTTAGTGCAACGGAATCCTTGTGTGGCACTACGGGTGATTTGTAGATCAGTAGCTTTGCTCTGTGCCTTGCAATCTGACGTACTTCTGCTCGTCATGAGTATTGTAGAGCCTCACCTCCCTCCCTAGTATATCTCCTCTTTGATCAACTGTGCTAAGCTGTAGTTTGACCCCCAATAATTTCCAACACATCATTTCCCCCTTAAATCAAAAACAGATTTTAAGACAGGAGAGTATGAAATGATTGAATAAAAACCTGGAACCAGAGTAGAGGTGCAAATGGGCTAGTTTGTTATCTTTACCAGCCTTCTTTTCAACTGACAGAAGGTTTGGTTAGTTGTATAGAAAATGTTATATAATTGTAATACACAGAACGATACTTCTGCCTCTGTGAGATCACTATGGTGCTGGGAGCCTTCACTTTTGTCACCTCATGGTCAACTTAGTGACAGAACAACCTGGCATTTAGAGAGCTGCCTATGTTACAACACTGTCCTGCCTTTTTTCTCTGGAAAAAGTCAAACAACTGCTGGCGAAACAACTAGAAAGTTACACTATGAACCTGTCTTTATTTTTTGAAACCAGCTGCATATCAGATTGCTGATGTTCTCTCTGTAAGCAGAGACTGTTGAGTGGTTTTAGGTTCCCTTTTAATCAGTATTAGGCAATGTGGCTTCGCCTGCAAGTAAGCATCCACTCTGTCAAAAACAGAAGGCAGTTTTCTGTCTTAACATGAAATCATGTGAAACCTTTACGCCTGAACCACTTTGATGTTTGTATCACCGTAGCTGCACCCGAGTTGGCTGACAACCAGCTTGCACGTGCTCAGATAAAACCCTCATGTTCCCTTTCCCCTCAGAAACTGCCTTGCCACTTTTTTCTGTTCATTGACTTGTCATGATGAACATGAATGGCCATTTTTTCAAAGAATGGTCTCCTCTTAGAACTCTCTGAGGTACTTGATGTTTTAGTTTGTGTCATTCATGTTTGAGGTCACTACCTGGTCCAGCACGACTTAACCTAGTAGTAGCAAGATAAAAACTGACTCGGTAGTGTCTCTGTTCATATTTACCAGTAAGGCCCTCTTCACATCTGTCTGCTATTGTAGATAACATCTATAAAAATGATGTCTGAGACCTAAGGATCAGGTCAGCCATTCCATGAGATCTTCTGTCCAGTAGTAGAGTCTGCATACAGAGTCGATCAGCTGTATTTCAGGAATGTCAATAGAAAATAGGTATGTATGTATTCCCTGTTTCTGAAAATGGCTGATACTAACTGAAAAAAACAACCCCTAAATCATACACTGTCCTAATTCTGATACTTTTCTCTGTGCATAATATTTGATTAAAGTTTGTATATTGCATGATTAGGAATGTACACTTTTAATTTTCCCTTATTTTCTGTTTCATTGACATACTTAGACAAACAAAATCTTGCCATTCCATTTTGTCCTTTTTTTCCTTTATAGTTTTTTTTTAAATGAAGTTTACTTCTCTA
Source organism: Acanthurus leucopareius (assembly GCA_029814765.1). Lineage (NCBI taxonomy): Eukaryota > Metazoa > Chordata > Actinopteri > Acanthuriformes > Acanthuridae > Acanthurus > Acanthurus leucopareius. The sequence continues at coordinate 2,327,806 of JAQMCX010000046.1, forward strand.
TTTTTGATGGTATTGTGTTTTTATCTATTCTAAGTTCAGACAATTAAAAAAAAATGAATCGTTGAATGTTTTAAATTATTAAACACAGGGGAAGGAAGGGGGTTCTATTTGGTGTCATGACACTGAGGGCATGGTGCTCTGAATTAAAAGCTGAGTAAAACAGGTTACATGAAGCAGTGTACTGAGAGGCAACCCACTCTGTCTTAATTCTCTATTGGTTCAGTTGTTGTGAGTTATTTTACCAAGTTTGGCTTGTGACATTGAAATATACTCTCATATGACTCAGATTTCTGAAGGTTCTGTCTTTTTATTTCTCCGTGTTCAATTATAAAGCTGTAAAATGTAAAATGTTTAAAGGGGACAGCATAAATGATCTACATTCCCTTTAAAAAAAATCACATAAATTAAAAATAAAGCCTAAGAAGCTGCTGTAGTCTTTATTGTCTTGACAGTGAACCAATAAACACCCACATATGCCAAATGTTTAATATTTTTTTCTGTGTGCAAGAGAAGACAACAGATGGGTTCAGTATGTGAATTAATGAGGTTATGTTAATGTGCTATTATTATTTATTTTAACGCTGAGACTTTGAGAGTCAGTGATAAGTCAATAAAACTGGATGTCTCGCTAAAACATCAATTCCCAGAAAGCTTTGCATGACAGCAGAAGTAACCAGACTTTTTTGCTAACACATTACAGCGAGCAGCTGAACTGAGTAAACTTCAGTTGATAAAGCTGATTTAGTTATATTTTAAATGTAAAAATGGTTACTTTGAAATTTACAGATCGCTCAGTAAATATGAACGCAACACACCCGAAAAAGGAGAACGGGCAGGCTGTCGTTACCACCACCGTCAAGTTAACCTACCGTTACCAGTTCCCGGTGTTCACTTTCAAAATAAAACCCTACCCGAAGTTTTAAATGACATTTGATATTAGGCGAAATGTCCGATGAACGTGTGCCAAGAAAGTACAATATATTCAAGCCTTGTCATTTGACACATTGTCAAGTTAGTCTAAAAGTGTAGATAGTTTTGCCATCATTAGCAAAGCACCTTTGGCTGGTTATTGTTATAGCTAATTCAAAATAGCATAAAAACCAACGGAAAAGTGATTAATGCGAGCCAATATTGAAAGAATACATACCTCAGTAATATTTAACTTTTGTATGTAAAGGCAAATACATAAATTATTTTAAATACACAGCGATGTCGAGACTAAGTAAATATGGAACACTATCATGTTAAAAAAATATAACTAGCCGACTCTTTCAAGAGCTGATACCGGAAATGGAGTGGATAGTGTGTCTAACTTGACAACAGTAGGTTTTGATGGTCGTTAATACCTGGGGCTCCCCGGGGTTGTTCACAACAACAGAGGAAGCCGCACCAGCCCTGAGTAGTAAAGCCCTCACTCGATTTTTTACATCCTGTTTTTGGAATAATATTAACGACAACCAACGTAAACGTGTTCGCGTTCGTAAAAAGGCTACGTTCTCGTACTGATAGCTATTGTTTATACTGAGCTAGCTTTGTCCTTCTTCGCAGTCACAGCTGTGGTGGGTTGCCGATATATTTAAATCAAATCGTTGTGGAATATGGCTCAGCATGGACATCATGTAGCCAGTTCCCAAAAAGCACTAATGCTGGAGATGAAAAGTCTCCAAGATGAGCCGGTCGAAGGGTTCAAAATAACTTTGGTGGACGAGTCGGACATGTACAACTGGGAAGTAGCGATATTCGGACCCCCAAATACACACTACGAGGGTGGTTATTTTAAGGTGAGTAGCTAATGTTAGCTAGCAGTCGATCTATTGTTCTTTAGCTTGTAGTTTTAGCCTACATTTATTGAATTTATTTATAAAGGACATCCCAACGGTAAACCTTATCCTCCAAGTTACCGTCTTCACCAAAAGCAGGTAACCGTTAATAACGTTAGCGTAGCTGGCTGTCAGTTGTTCCCTGTTCAACGCTGCTTTGGTAAAACAGGCTCCCCCTTCTTTGTTCAACTTTAAACCAACTCCACTAAATCAGGATTACTAGATTTAAATGTTGCCAGCTCAAATACATAAAAACTTCTCCACTGGCTCAGGTTTCCTTTAAAAATAGATTAATTGAGATCCCTTTATAGTGACAGTCAGCACATGATCACGTTTGACAGAGTTACTTTTGTGTTCACACGAAACAAAAGGTTGTTAGCTAAACCGCCTCAAGCTTTAACATCATTTTGATAGCCAAACTCATCATCTAACTAATTCAATCACTTCCTTTGTTTTTTGTCTTTATAAATCTACAGCCTTAGGTTGAATATAGTTTTTGTTTGTATATTCAAATTGACTCAAAGGAACCAATCCTTCTTATGGTACCATTGCTTTTGAAATGTTGACAGTCCCATTCTCAACTTGTGGTGATTAATTTGTTTAAACGTAATTTGTTTTACAGCATGCTTCCTCCCTTGAGAGTACAGATGTGTGGTTTCATGCGGTTGTTCCTGTTTAAGTGTTTGTATATGTCAAAGAGGTTCAGCCAAAGCCTCCACTAAGTTATTAAGAAAACTGGTTAAATAATGTTGTCTAGAGCTTAATGCTTATTAGTAAGATCTTTCTAGAGGGACCCATATGTCAGCTCTGGGTGTATATTTGTGGGACCATGGCTGTGACCCTTGACCTGTTCACTACTGGTTGTTAGAGCTGTTTTGTCCCAGAAGCTGAAGCTACAGTAGCTGATTTTAGACTTATCTTAAGTCTCACTCTGAGCTACATATTTACATTGTATATGTAGCATTGCCATAACACAGAGCCCACTGTTGATTTCTCTTAAACCCAAATGTGTGAAAATCAGCTTCTCAACATCAGATATTGCAAAACACTGTGGAAATTGTTGCTCACCCACGTCACTGTTTAGCAAATAAACCCTTATTGCTGCCCTTGATAGTTTTTTTAATGGACATAAACATAAAAATAATGAGCTTTTATATAGGTGGTATAACAATCCTGTCTCAGAAGAAGAAAGCAATAATATAGGTCATTTAAATTTGTCTTAAGGTAGTGAACAAACATAACATCTGACTCAAACTGTCCAGTGGCTTTTTATCATAGGTTAATAATGCTAATATCCACATTAGCAATATTTGTTTCTACATTACAGCTTAACTGTAATGTATCTTTGACTCCCACCACGTTCACATCCAGCATATTGCAACTGCTCTCAGTTTGTAAACTACAACTTAGCTGTACTATGCTTTGGTTATTCCTGTTCTAGATAATCTTGTTCATTTTGCCTTTGGTCTTTTTCAAGCTTGTGAGCACAAGCAGAGGGCCCCGGCCAGGCTACCGTAGACGGTGCTCAGTGTATCTGTGTGGGTGCTGTGTACAGGATTCCTTTGTCGGGCCAGGAATGCACAGTCTGGCTGTGAAATCCACCGCATGGTTGTGACTCATTGTTCTGTGCTGGGTTTCCATCCAACCTGTTTGCCATATTCCAATGAAAAAAAAGAGGGGAAAAAAACAACACCCTGGCATGACAAGATTGCCTAAATAAACAAGTGTTTATGGCATGCTGCAGCTGCCTGTTCTTCTGAACATCTCAGGTAATGACGTCACATTAAACCTGGCTGAGTCAGATATTAATTTCACATGGGTGTTGCTCCCAAAGAGTTACACCATGAAAAAATGCATTATGACTGCACACACAAAGGACTGAGACATTTTGAAATGTCATTCAAAGAACATTAGATATTTGTCCTAGATCAACATTACACAAGTAAACACAGTAGCTTATCATTATAAAATGAGCAACGACCTGTAGGTGTCAAGTTAGGCCCTGATGCTGACGTTTACAAGATTGAGATCCTTTTTGTGTTTGCTTTTGCTTTGTCATATGAAGTATCCCTCCAGGCTCCAGTGTCTGATGATTACCAGAAAATTCAGTCTTGTAGCCAGCAGTGGTCCTGTGACATGTATGAAGCACACGGTTGCTTAGTCTCAGAGTACAAACTGTAAGAAGTGTTTTGACGGTGACCTACTGCTTGTGTTGTTATTGTGCACATTCTGTTTGAATGTTGAGATCAATGCCTCTTAAACCTTTCTGGCACGGCCCCCTTCAGATGTCAAAATAAAGCCCCCCATCCTGAGTAGGCCTAGTATTTATCATTTATCATCAACAACAATTAAGGAAGTAACTAATAAAAAAGGTTTTAATACACCTACTTCATTATGCACAACATACTGAGGCTTAAATATGAATTTATTGAACAGATGACCTCATTAGATATTTTTAATGCAACTGCACAATTTTGAATAAAGGAAAGATTGTCAAGTTTATGGTCTACTTCAAGGGTATATTGGCTTTGACATGGTTATGACCAAAACATAAAATCTTATCTAGTCCTTTTCTATCTCACAGTATTTTGTTGTAGATCTTGTAACCTCCATTTCTTCTCTCCTCTAATTTCCTTGACTCTGAGAAAGTCCTACAAAAATCAAGAAGTGAAACTGAAGTGTTTGTATGAAATAAGCCAGTCAATCTCCATACTAACCTACTTGACAGTATTCACATTTCATCTGGTTAAATTATGCTAAGCACAGTTCCTTTCTGCAATATTGGTGTTTTTTTATATGTTTAGGTCTCCTCAAACAATAATCATTTGCTAAGGAACCACTTTTTTGATTAGGATCCCCAGTCACTTACCTCAGGCATGAAGCCTCACAATCTGTGAGTGCTTGCAGTTTGGTCTGGTAAGGTTTATCTGCAGTGAAATGTCAATATAGTAAAAAGGGTAAAATGCACTTTTCTACATTTAATGACACAGTTCATTATTTTATATCTGTGTTCCTATGATCTACCTCTTCAACAAGCTAATAGTAATTACTGCACTTTGCAGGCCACTTTTCAGCCAATAGGCCTCGACCTTACATAGAATAAAATACCCAATATATGAATCTCTGATTTAGTTTTGCTTTTTCTCATGTTTAGTGTTTGTTTCACAGCTATACACGGCACAAATGGAGACAAAAAATTCTTTCACTAGATCTTATTTCAACATTCAGCTTTGAATTATTTCAGGCAAATTTTTAACAATATTTTTTTATTTTGCATTGTCTTTTATTGCTATTATTGTCTGTATATCTATTTGGTTGAGTATCATAAATTCAAAAACAGCACTTGTACTGTGGTCTGATTGACTTATTAGGTTAAAACAACAAGGAGAGTCATGAAGACACGTGCAGGTCAATGAATTCCACTTGAGATATGTGACATTTTTTTTCTGCAAAACCAGAAACTGTTCATCCACACAGTTTTGACCCCCTGTGTCAGGGGGGGCAAAGCAGAAAATTATGCTTTTTAGCTCTCTATCAACAATGAGGTCATCTGGTTGTCTTCCACAGAGGTGTTTGTCACAGCTTTATATCACAGAAACCATGCAGCGTGTTAAGTTCCGTAGCTGTACTGCTGTGAAACAGCCTTTGCTCTTCCGTGAAAGAGGATGTTTGAAGAGCTGCTGTGTCAGCACCTGGCTGCTGTAATTGTCTTTTTTTTGGAAGTAATTATGATGTTAACAAGATCTCTGCAACATATATACGTTGAAACAGAACATCTTCCATATTTCAGTCAAGCAGTTCTCTTGAGTGGCTGACTGAACACAGGCAGAGTACTTCTTCACAACAAGTACATGAAAAAGAGGGTTGTTGCCACTTGGTTTGGCCTGGGCCTGTCCTTTTAAGCATCTGACAATCAGTCAACAGACATCCAGTACTGTTGAGCTGTGTATGTGCCTTCCTTCCTTTCTTCCTTCGTTCCTCCCCAGTGTGCATGCTTCATAATTTGCACCGGCTACATGTAAGCCTCGCAGTAGCAACGGAGGGGAGGGAACAGCAGTAAGGACCCAGCCCAGCTGCAGAGGGCTTGGCTGGGCTGAGCCTAGCTGAGGCACGGGAGTCATGTTTCCCCCTCTGGCTGTGTCACAGAGAAACAAGAGCAGGGGAGAGGAAAGAAGAGGGAATACTGAAACAGCCAGATCAAGAGCAGGCACAGCTTTTCCTTGCAGTGGTGCCCCTTTTGAAAGGAGAGCCTGCTGTTAACAGAGGTGAGTGTGAGGCCCCAGTAGACAGTTATAACCGTCCCCTGAAGCCCTCAGCATGTGTTTTCCTTTTTTTTCCTTCCTCTGTCGGCCACCAGTGTGGTAATCACATCTCTGATACATAGTTGTTGCAATCACCTAAGCAACAACTAAGCAAAAGTCTTCAACAGTTTTGATCGTTTTCCTCAATGGCCTTCTCCTGATTCTGTTAATGAGACCGGGCCTGATGGGTATGAACATGATCATCTCTGGGACCTGTGTGTGTTTGGGAGGTTACTCCACTCAAGGACCTTTTTCCTCGACATTCAGTGTGAGTGTGAGCTGGCTGGAGGATGTCTGTGTGTGAGAGGATAAAGTCTGTAGAGAAAGTAAAGAGGTGCACAGGGAGAACAGAATGATTTGTTCTGTTCAGGGTCTTTGCATTGACCTGATTTACTTTGCCTTGCTGTCGTTTTCCACCGGGTGGGCGTGTTCACTCTCGTTCCAGTTCTTTCTTCAAGGGAGCTTTTTAGTTCCCAATCTGAGGAAAGATTTTTCATAGAAAAGGGAAACTGACCTTGTGTTCCCCATTCTCTGCAACAAGCCTTTTTTGTGTTCTTGGCAGGAAATTGGCTGTACTTCATGGCCACCACTCAAATGAGCTGTTCAGAATGAATCACCCTTTTTGACATGGATGCTGTTAATTCTGTGCTCAGTTCAATTATAAGGCATGACAGGCAAGCCTGGTAGCATATTACAGCACTGAGGCTAGCACTTCATGATGGGCAGAGATCTTGTTTGGGATGATTTACCTGAAGCACAAAATTTTTCCCCGTGGGTGAAACAGAGTGAGAGAGGAATCTATTAAATACACAAAATACAGATGTAAATCTATTAAAATGGGGAAATGAAACTGATCCATTGAAACAAAAAACATATCTAATCCTATTAGCCTTTGAAGACCCTGCTGCACGGTTCTCTCTCTTCTCTTCTCTCTCTCTCTTCTCTTCTCCTCTTGTTTTTTCCTCTTCTGTCTGTTCGCTGCTGGTGAGATGGAGATGAGCTGTTAGCTGCTGCAGAGCTAATGAGACATCCAAGTGGCACAGCCGCACCACTCTACATCAACCCATCCTCTTCCCCCTTCGTCCACCTAGGGCTTGTTGTCAACTGTATGGTCAACTGGTTGTGTTATTATCTCTAGTATGAATAGACCATCAGGGCTAATTTCTCTTCACCCACTTCCCCTGGCTTTACATCTATAGTTGATACTACTTACCACAAGCACGTGTCTTCCTTCATGACCACTATTTCTTCTTTCCTGACTTTGTACATTTTGTTTTGATAGGTTTGTGGAGCTCTAGATCTTTACTGCATGTATGACCTGTTTTTGCAGTTTGTGGCATTTTGTTGCCAGGAATATGGTTGTACTTTCTGGTAAGATGCATTGTGAAATCATGCACTTACCTTCTTAAAGGGATCAGTGCTCATGCTGATCCTTAATGCATATTCCCACTTTACTGCTCTACTTGTGGGTTGCATTCAGTCTTGCAGGATTGCGATGAATGATGCTATTTTGTGGGAAGTGTTGATGCATAGGTCTCTCAGTAATGGGCTGTGAAGTTCAATATGAGATATCTTTTTTCTTTTTAAATATGTACAGGCACAAAGATCCTATGTGATGAAGATAATGATGCTTTACGGTTATAAAAAGTCAATGTCAATTTATGGTATCTTTGTTTCCAAAATATCATGAAAAATAGAATGATGAAGCTGTGTGTAGAGACAAGTCTTTGCTAAAGAAATTTACTTTTGGTGATGTTTGCTCCTGAACTAAACTTTTGCAAATCAGTGTTGTTTTGTTGGATAATCAAACCTGGAAGACCAACAAACTACTTTGCCATCTGGAAGTATTGGCATGGCTTTACATTTAGCTGAATGCCCTCTATCACTGTTTTACACCTTTTTAAATTGGACCACAGGATTTCTTAAAGTAATGCTGTATGATATCTGGAGGTGGCAAAACATCCCCACTGACAGATGCTGCAACTTCAGCAGTGTTTGTCATCAACAACACTTGCATTGTAAACCAAAGCAGGCGTTTGACAGTCAGTTAGACATCATGCAAAGGCAGGGAGGCCAAGTTTTCTCCAAATACATAAGATAAGACATTCTTTGCCTAGTTCTGAGCCAGTGCACAGACATGATGTTCATGCTTATGTTGTACTTGTCTTCAAACCAAGCTCTCACTGTTGCTGCCAGGCCCCCCTCTCCCCCCACTGCTCTCCTGGCTGGCTGCTATGTGTTGCACCGATGCCAACCTGTAATGTGTACGATATTGGCTTGAACCCTGCACTCTGAAGAGCAGCCAGCTTTCTGGCAGGGTCAGTCAGACCCTGGGATTTAGTTTTTTCCTACAAGCGTCATTCTCCCAGGACTGTGTCAGTGTTTCCTCTCTGGTGTAGTTTTATATGGCAAGAGCAGGTTTATTCTGTTTGTCGAAGGATCAGGATCACTGCAAACACCAATTACAACAAATGTTGCACTGGTATGATAGTTCTGGACAAACTGACACACACTTCAACAATAGCAGATTTGATGTCTCTTGATAGGTCACACTAGTTTAAATGCTGCATTGCAGGCAAAGCAGGATAAGACCTTAATGTTGAGCAATAGTATTATGTAGAGTATAACCCCCTTTTTTTCTAAATGAAATCCCCCCTTCCTCCCCTACCTCCATGCTCCCATGCAGCCGATCACCCTGCCTCCCACTCATTCGTTCACTGTGGCGAGGACCAGCTGACCATGCCGAATCAGCAAGTGTGTGTGTGTGTGTGTGTGTGTGTGTGTGAGAGAGATTGGGGGGTGGTGGGTCAGCAGAGGGTTTCATGCTGTGAGTGATGTGCGTGTGTGTAATCAGTGTAGTCTGTGCCCCCCCCAATCCCTCTCATGGTCAGCCTTATGGAAGGAGAGGAGGGGCCCCTTAAACATAGAAAGGGTTTTACAGTGTCTGTGTGGGTGTGGTTTCAGTGTGAGAACATATAATAGCAAAACATGAGTGTAAGTAGTGGAATTGTCTTGGGTTGCAGTGACAGCTGGAGTGAACAAACCCCCACAATGTATTTATACCCCTCACCCACTGGTGTTTCTTTAGGCTCCACACTCAGCAGCTGAATGCACTGCGAGCCTCCCTCCCTGCCTCCCTCCACATCATATTACACTGTCATTAGCTCCTCTATGCTCAGCCACCTCAGAAGGGTTTGTCATGACTCCACTGCTGCTACTATTTATAGGTTTCTCTCAATGACTATTGAAGCTGATCAGCATGATGGCTGAAATCTTCATTCATCAGCCGCTTGTTGACACCACCATTTCGAAAATAAAAAAGGTCTTTGTGAAGAAAAGCATTCAGAATGAAGTCTTCTCTTTCCCCAGCAGCTGTGTTTGTGTGTGAGTGAGCTTTCCTTCTGTGGCATTGTACAAACTTGCAATGTAGATTTAGATACTTCTGGACAACAGTGTTCACCAGCACAGTAGTTTTCTAGCACGAGTGTGTGTGTAGGTTTTCTATGAGTAAATGACATCACAATTGCACTACAATGATATACAGAGGCCTGACTATGGCTGAAGGAATCAGCCTTTACTTTTCCAGAACTTTTCAAATAGCAAGACTCTTGACTTAATCAGTGGAAACATTACTCTCAAACAGTAGAAATTAGGAGGGAAGTAGTCATGACTTGTCTGCTGGCAAGAGAGAAGTGTCAATAAACTGCCTGTCTCTCAAGTTGCTTACATTTGTCTCCTCTCGCCCACAGGCTCGGATCAAGTTCCCGGTCGACTACCCATACTCTCCGCCTGCCTTCCGCTTCCTCACCAAAATGTGGCACCCTAACATATATGAGGTAACTCTGACCAGCATAAAACATCCACCAGTGAACTAAAAGTCCTTGTGATGTAACGTGTGCCCAGGAAAACTTAGAAGCAAATCAGATAGTGCAGGTCTTTGCAGCAGTGTTGGAGTGTCAGCCCATTTGCTAATGCAAATTAACCTCTTAGAACTCCATAATGACAGGGTTGCTCAGCTCTGCTTGGTCTGTTCTACCCACATTAAATAAAAAAAGTAAAAATGTTTTCTCACCCCAGCACCTAAATTGATCTAAATACAGCAAAACTGAAACTAAGTGGTAAAAATTAAAAAGTTGCCCTAATATCTTGGTGTATTTTCATGTCCCTAGAACGGAGACGTATGCATCTCTATCCTGCACCCACCAGTGGATGACCCACAGAGCGGAGAGTTGCCCTCAGAGAGGTGGAACCCCACACAGAACGTCAGGTAAATAACAAGATGTTCAAATCTAAACATCATCATACAAAAAAACTAAACAGAGTTTCAGTTTGTCCAATGGCTTTTTCATTACATCAGTTTTTCAAAAACATTTTTTTTCTCTTTCATCAATGTCCACATTACAACTTTTGACCAGTGTAGGGATTAATCTTTTTTTTATGCATTTTGTAGCTCATTTCTTTCAAAATGACTTAAATTGGTTTCCATTTTACGAACTGTACAGAACCATATGTTTTTAGATTGATTTCCTCTCAACCCATCAGGACTTAGACTGCTTTTTTCCTGCCTTCCAGGCAACACTGGTTTGCCTAGAATCATCTTGCTGTGGTATGACTGTCAACATGCAAAGACTTGAAACTCCATAGTTTCTCTCCCTTGTAGGTTCTTATTGGTTTTTGCTGATGCCACTGGTAGTGTCAGCTGTTTTGAAATCTGTTGTCTATGTTTATAGTTACTGATTTACAGACATCAATAGTGAACTTAAAGCTTTCAAAGATGGAGAGAATCCAGAAGGTGACTGCTGTAAAAACACTGATGTGATGGTTAGAGTTGACAAATGTGGCAGTCACACATAAAATATTCAGCCCCAAGGTTTTTACCTAATTTGTTATGTGTCTCAGACTGGGAACACAAATGCTTGTATTGTAAATTTTAGTGATAACTAGCTCATGTGTTTTTGGCTCTCCTGTTCTCGGACACCATTAAAAGCTACAAACTTCCTGTGAATGTGAATATAACTTATAATGTCGCCACTGCTACTTTCCAATTCTGTCTTTTCTACTCTCTCTTTATTTTTTTTCTTTTGTTCATTGCGACAGACACAAGCTGTCATAGCTTGATATATAACTGTGTCCATAGCAATTTGCCCTATGTGGCCCCTGAGCTGCTGTGGGAAAAAGGAGAGCTGGTTCTGGTTCAGGTGGAAAGGTCAAGTTCACAGCTAAAGAGTGAGGCTTAGTTTCATGAGTTAGCTGTAGTGACACCTAGCAAAGTAAAAGCTGTCACTAAAAACATCCGTGCATGTAATCAGCATAACCTGAAACCTTAGTATAATATAAACAAGTAAGTAATGTAAAAACTCTGCCACCACACAGTTGTCATGAATGGAGTTCTCAGCTATAAAGAAAGAGCCATTTTTTGCACCAGGCTGTAAATGTGATTATTTCTGCGGTGAAGTCTGACAAATTTACAAAGGACCCAGTGGGGACTAACTTGCTTTTGGAGCCAGCCTCAAGTGGCCATTTGAGGAACTGTCGGTTTGTCACTTCCTTATCGGCTCTTTTTTTTTGATAAGATACTCAGCATCGTTGTCTATAAGTATCTCTAACGAACCTCTCATGGAGCTAAGAGCTCAATTCAACATGTGACAGAAGCGACAAATGGTCCTCTAGTTGTCTTATAATAAGCTTTATCCCCCCCCTTTTCTCCGTCCTTCTTTTTCTTTTTCCCCATTCTGTACACCTCTTTGTCCTGCACTCTCAATATATCTTGTCTCGTCTTACCTTTGTCTTTCCTTCTCTGTTTCTGTGTTCCTCTGTTTCCCTGTCCTCTCCCTGTATTGCTCTCCTATATTTTAATCTTTGTCTCCTCTCCTGTTGACGTCTCTCTCAGGACCATCCTCCTCAGTGTGATCTCTCTTTTGAACGAGCCCAACACCTTCTCCCCAGCCAACGTGGACGCATCTGTCATGTACCGCAAGTGGAGAGACAGCAAGGGCAAGGACAGAGAATACATCGAGATCATCAGGTACCCAAAACAACATGATCACACACACATACACACACTCTTTCAATGGGAGGTGGTCAGTATAGCAAGTACACAGAGTACCAGCTCCGATGCTCTGTGTGGCCTCTTCTCAGTTTTTTCTGTCCTCCTTCTGCCTCACAGGAAGCAGGTTCTGGCTACCAAAGCAGAGGCAGAGCGGGATGGCGTCAAGGTTCCTGTCACATTGGATGAGTACTGCGTCCGCACCCAAGTCCCACCCACAGACGACGGCTCCAACCTCTTATACGATGACTACTACGACGACGAGGAACTGGAGGAGGACGATGAGGACGACAACGAGGACTGTTGCTATGATGAGGACGACTCAGGCACCGAGGAGTCCTGACCTTGCCCTCCACATGATGTCACCCCACCTTCGTCCCTGACCGCCCCTAAACCCCACACACACACCTCCCTCGCTTGTCATGGACTGAACTTAAATTCACTCTTCCTTCCTCTCCTCCTGAATCCCACCAACCCCTCATCATTCTCATTTAGCACAGGCCCCCACGTCCACCCTGTCACATGTGCAGTCACAGTATGCACACTAAAACCTGAAGCATCAGAGAAAACAAAGAGCGTACAGAGTTGTTGGTTTTTTTATTTTACACGTTTCCTTAATCTTTTACTGTCTAATTTGTCGTCTGAGTAGAGGTTACACATGATATACACACACATAGCAGCAGCACAAATTAGTATATGAGTGTGTGTGAGTGTGTGTGTTTGTGTGTGACCTCTATATTTGTAGGCCATTTGAAGCCCTGCCACGCTTAACCTCTGACCTTTACGTGCCCCAGGGCTTGTGCTGCTCCAAGCAGGGAAGTTTTCATTTCAAGAAGCCGTTCACTCTCCCTCGTGCCTTCCCTCATTCCCTGATATCACAGATCTGAATGGCTTGTGTGACAGATCATACACACACACCGCAGGTCAAAACAAACCCCTACTAGGCAGACAAACAAAGGTGACAGAGGGGAGATATTCAGGCTCGCAGGGTCCCAGGTGGGGGATACAGTGAAAAACAGTGACCCTCCTGATGGAACAAATTTCATCTTATTTATAGCAGCACCTGTCAGATTTATCTGGGGTGTGAGTGAGAAAGGTAAGATCCCGACAGCTGAACCGAAGAACAAAATGCAGATCAGAATCCCACAAACGTCCTCTACTGACTGCCACACAGCCTTCATCACATAAGCACGCGCTACCAGTGGCCTAGATGCATAAAGAACAGCTAGCTGAGCCTGCTGCTGCTCATGAAATCAAATGTACTGTATTAAAAAAAAATCTATGCAGTCAGTGCTTGAACCTACTTAATATGCAGTGCTTTAAACGTGGCAGTAAAGCTGAACCTTTTAACAGTCTGACCCGAACTCCAGCTTGAGTTTTACAAGCCAACTGTGTACCTGAGAGGGCTTTAAACAGACTGTGTCCTCGGCTACAGATGGACATGGATGTAGTTGTATTGTTTCTCTCCTTGTGTTTGTTGGTGGGTTGTTCTTCTAAGTCAGAGGAGTCCCAACAACAAAGAGACAATTGAGATGTGCACTAGCCTCCATTAAAGTTCTCCCCCTGGTGGTGGCGGCTATGTGTACAGGCAGTTTTTTTTCCCCCACGTTGAAATGTATGACTGGGCCACAGCCATCTTGACTCACCTGAATCAATGGAGCCTGTTACCTGAGAGGAGACAAGGCAGCAGTGTGAGTGATTCAGATGACTTTAAAAGGCCTAATTATGTTGACTGACTGGGTTTTGTTTCCAATATTGTCAAGAGGCCATGCGGTTTCTTCTCTCCTCACTGCCAGGAGTGCTCTGCTGCACGCCCGAGACACATTACCACCATCCAGCAGTATTTTCCAATAAATTCTCAACATCGCTGTAATCATGTGTTTGTTGTCAACATTTTGCTGATCTGTTATTAAGATGTGAGAGGTGTGAAGAAGAAGCAGAAATGGGAAGGCATGGGGATAGTGTTGACCTTTGAGCATGAACAGGAGAATGTGGCTCTTCACTAGCATGCTGTTATGATGTGTTTGTGGTTTTAGATCTGCTATAAGGGTCGGGATTGTGTACAGGGGCAAAGGTCCTCTATTTAACTTTATCTAAAAACTGTTGCATTGGGAAGGGGCTAAGGGTTTTGTCAATGTTATTTGGGGAGGGAGGGGTCTTCTTTTACTGTTTTGATGTACTCCTTTTTTTTCCCCAAATTGTCTCGTGTGCTGCACCATTTTTTTAATCTTATATGTATTAAGTGCTATGAATATCGACCAGATTGTTAAAAACCCAGGATTGTTTATGGGAGAACGAATAAATGTACCAACATGTTGTACACAAATGTCAAACAGCAGAAAAGTTTTGCAGAACCAAATTCACACAGCACACCATGAAGTTATCATTCTAGCCTTTTTATCGAGCCCTGAATGCTTAGAAATGTTTCATCAATATTCAGTAATCGACTGACGTCCATTACACAGCCTATGAATGATCCTCTACCCATTTTTGATGTTTTAGGATGAATGGCTTCTGATTTTTTTGTCAAACTACTGTTATTTTTTTATCGTCTTCTGTCCCCATCGTCCCCCAGTTCTCTGAACTCTGATTGGTGGCAGCATCACTGAGGGAGAAACTCAGATGTTGATTAAAGAAAACTAAAAGAACCTCAGGAAAAAAAATAAAATAGATAAAAAATAAAACTACTAACCAACAAATAAACATCGTTTTCCACTGAGTGAACCTGACCCCGGGGAGTCTCACTTTTGGGCTTCAAAGGACTGTTTACAATCTCTACCTTGATATGCACATGTGGATATTTGACGATCACTTGATGTTTTTTTTTTTCTTGTTTATATTTTCTTTTTTCTTATGGTTTGTAAATCTATTTAAAATCGGAAATAAAGATCTTTATTAGATATTGACTGATTTATTTTTTCATTTATTCATTCATTTTTAAGTCTCAAACTGCAGGATAACTGGTTGAGTGAAAGAGTTTTAAAGTTCTCATTGCCTTTTGTCTTTTCTGTGTTTTCTTATAGACACTGACATGGCATGAGTGAAAGAATTTGAAACTCAGGGCTAATTCTGAGAGGTAAGAATACAGTATTCTCCATCTCTCATCCAATGTTTTTTTTTAACCTTTTCATTGAGGCTACAGTGTGAGGAAAGGTCATGATGAGTTATGTACACAGTAGTCACCCTGCTACACTCGCAGGGTAGTGGAGACTATAAAGGATTTTCTGATGCTTTCCATGCTTTTATCCATTAAAAATGTGAACGTAGGAAACAACTTTTCTAAATGAAAATGGTTTGTTTTTTCTTGTCTTCTGTTTCCTTCTTCAGCGCAGGTCTTCATTTGCCCGTTGAGCACAACATTATCATAACTGTGGATGTCAGTCTCAGTCTGTCAGTAGGTCCATCAATTAAGTTCAGACTGAAATGTCTCAAGATCTACTAAAAATTAATTGGTTCAGATGTTTATAGTTCCTGGAGGATGAATCTCACTGACTCTGGTGATTCTGACTTTAATTTTCATATCAACAGTCTAGGTTGTCCGACCAAAATTGCCCCAAAACCAATGAAATAACCAACAGCCTTAGTATAAGTACTGTTTAGTACTAATTAGCAAATGATAGCATGCTTAATACTTAAATAGGATTGTGACAAAAATAAAATGATAAAGACACTCAAAACAAGTGAAATCGATAATCATGCCAGTGATACTCGCCTTCAATTGCAATACATGTAGTATTAGTAGATTATATAAGTAGATTAAAGAAATTCTTTGATCAAAATGTGTGAAATATCATGACAGTGACTAAAGCTCAGTGGACAATTTAAATATTTAACATATATTAATGCAGTAGCTAACTCTAATCACAATAAAATGTAAAAATGCCTGTTTGAATTTGAATTGTTGCATCTTCTTACTTCTTGTATGTCAAGTCTTCTGCTGAGTGTTTTTTTTCTGTGGAGAAACAAATCAGAAACCAGTTGCACAGAGGGAAGTGCAAAAACAACTGCTGACACTTGAGACAAAAACCCTTAATTTGTAATATTGTCTTTGTCTGTGCAGGAAACACAGCTGTTTTCAAGAAAATAATAAAGGCTTCTGTCACTCTCTGTTCTTACAGACACTTTTAGGAATGAATGTGACACAGGTAAACTGCGGTAAGATGGAGTTTGTTTTCGCTTCAGTAACCACACAAACACAAACATGCAATAATCTGATAAAACCCCTTATTTTAATGGTAATGTATAAATATATGTGTACATATGTGAGTGAATATATGGTAACATGTCTTGAAATTGTGTAAATAATAAGTATAACAATATCTTTGCTCTGCAGTTACCTCTGTGATCCAACACTTGTACCAAACTGGATGCATTTAATAATAAAAAAAAAATAAAATTGCTGCCTTGTGCCTGTAGGGGGCAGCATCAGCTTGTTTCTTGTTACTCTGGAGCTGCATGTCTGCCAAGTTTTCAAAAAATCCTTAGAGACCACGAGGATGATAAATTTATGAATCAAGACTTTATCCAATATGAGACTTATTATGTAGTGTGTTTCTTCATATTTTACAAGTCTATTAAAGTGTCTGTTTCTCTTGTTTTCGTAGCTCAAACTTCTGCGACTCTACAATCTGTCACAGTCTGAAGCCTGCCATGGTTTCCTGCCAGGGGCGCTGCCATTCCCTTGAAAATACAGAAATAGAGAGTAATATGATATGAGCCTTATGTGAATTTCATCCTCACATATAAAAGTGCCAAAGTATTCTCTTTTTATTTCCACTTTTTCACAAGCTACGACAACTCTGCAGCCGCGCTGCCAGTATAACTCACATGCTTTGCACTTAAATGCTGCTCCTGCACATGAGTTATAAGATTCATTATCTCTGCTTTCTTATTTCTTCCTGGCAAAATTGTCTCACCTATGGCTGCCTGTATTTTTGCACTTGAAATGAAAATCATTAATCTGTGAAATGCCATAAAGTGAGGTTTCACCTGTACATACTGAAGACCGGTGTCTCAGGCCAGCTCTGTGTCTAATCTTTCCTTTTTGCAATCAATATGATTTCCTCCCTTTTTGCCAACACTCCATCAAGCTTCTAGATCATCTCATCAGTCTCTCCAAGCGGAGAAATGCCATCTTTGCCGCAGAGTCCATCAAATTTGCCTCTTGCAGCAACAGGTCAGACCTTTTGCCTTGCGTGTGTCCAATACAAATGCCAGTTCAATGGACCAGAACAAGCCAGAACTCCAATGGTCCTGGCATTTTGCCGAATTGCTCCTTGCTCCCTCTCTGTGGTGTCTTTTATACCTCATACGGTGTTTTTCATCTAAAAAGGATAATACTCTGTTTAAACTACAGGGTATAAAACCACCTCCTGAGTCAGAGCCAGATGTTAACAGCGCAGACTGTGACTGTGAGTCACACGCGTTACTCCAGCTGGCATCTCCAAGCTCCCAACAACTTAACTGAGTCAGAGCCTTCATTGACCTGCTGTACATCTTGAGGATTGAGTGAACTGTAACAGACCGCAGAGGTGAAGACAAGTGAGATGAGAGGGGGAGAATAGAGAGCTGGCTAGTGGGGGGAAGGGTGGAGGGAGGTTGATTCATATGTCAGGATATCAGATGTCTCCAAGGCAACAGAAGTTGTGTGGAAGCAGGTTGGCAGGAAGGAGCAAAATGGATGGCAACAATAAGAGAGAGGGTAAAAATGGACCCTGTGACGTATTGACCATAATGAGTGACCATATGTGCGAAGAGTCGATTCGAACAGACACTGTACAAAGGAACAAGTGAGCAAACCTGGAGGCACACAGCACCTCCTGCCGAGCCTTTGTGAGGCTCCTGTTGAGCCTTGTAGCCTCTTTTCTGCGTACACCTCCACATCTCTGTCTTCCCATCCTTCCAGGAAGTCAATGGGACGTCAGCAGGGAAGCTGCCTGAAACACTCTGTCGATTGACTTCTTTAGCTGCTTTTTTTTCTGCATGTAATTGCCCTCATTACTGCCTATGTGTTGGTTCATCTCTTTATCTAAGGAGAGAAAAAGCAACACGCTTAAAGCACTTCTGTGTCATTCACTGAGGTACAGGTAAATGCACTTTCTGTACTTTTGGGTTTGTAATAGCTCCAGTGTTTGACAGACAGAGATGTAGGTTCCAGCCCTTTAATGAGAGCAGAACAGACACATTAACCTTTTCTCGGGCTGTAGTCTGTCCTCGTCTCCAAGCTGTAGATCCTCAGACACTTGTGCACCAATCTCATTATTTGGTGAAGGCAGCTGTTAACAGTGTGAGCTCATAGTTGCCTGACAGTCAAATATTTCTCAGCAGATATTGTTCATGTTTCAATAAACTTATTTTTTTTTAGGTATTTTACATTTAAAATTAGGTCTTTCATTTTTTTTCTAATGATTAAAATGGGTTTATCCTGTGATAACATGTTAACGTAGTAATGAAACATTGATTAGTTTGTTGTTCTGAAAAGTAATCACAAACAATTCTGATAATCACTTAATCATTAAGACATTTTTCATGCTAATCTTCTTTTAGCTTCTTTTTACCTGTTTTTTCCTTTCATTCGGGGCAAATATTTACAGAAAATGTTTAGTGGACACATGAGGTTGAGGTAATTTTTAAAGACTGTTGATTAAACTATTAAATGTCTACAGAAATCAGCTTCAAAAACACAAAAAAATGTGAAAACAAACAGATATGGTGTCATTTAACATCCACATCTACCTACTTTTTTTCAGATTCTTTGGATCTTAAGCTGTTTGTCACAAAAAAAACAATTTAAAGATTATAACGTTGGCTCTGGAAAATTTTGATGAGCATTTTATTCTATTCTCTGCCAATACAATTAGTGTCAGTAATGAAAATGGTCATCAGTTACAAACCAATTAATCTGACTAGGGGCAGTCTGATTTACATAAGTGCAAATAATTCTGTTTTTTTTATTACTGAAAGTCTTACTTGACATGCACAATAGGTTGTGTGTTTGTAGGGTGCTAAGTGAGCTCTGCTTCCATTTCAGCTGGCTTCAAATGACAGACAGAAGTAGGTGAGGGTTCAAATCTGTCTCTGCAATCTATATGGTAAGTGGCTCCTTTCACAGGTTGATTATATCAGACAGTGACCTCTGAGAGGACCTCAGAAGGTAAGATGTGTAATTATCTTCACTCACAGCTCCAATAGCTGACATGGTTTACATGCCAGACTGAGATGGTGTCCTGGTTTGTGTGTCTTTGTTGCTATAGGTTGAACCGTGACAACCAGGTTTGACTTTCACAATATGGTGAAGAATGTTACTTTACAGGTTTATCTTCTCTGGACCAGGATTTCTTTGTGCGTGTGTGTGGTTGTGTGTGTGTGTATGTGTATTTGCACATTGGCATGAATAAATAGACATGGATCTGCTTGCATGTGGGTTGGTAAATGCTACATGCATTAGCACCTCTGTTGGTTTGCTTTTGAATGTCAAGACAAATACTAAATGTAAAAAATGTAAAAATGTAATTTATAGCTGTTAAGCCTTATGTGTTAGAGTGCACATATCCAAAGATTTGGATTTTGCTTGGTTTGGCTTTCTGTGAATGAGCCATCCCAACTTTAAGTCTTAAAAACAAAAAACTTTTAATCATCTTGTTACAATGTGAGATGTTGATTAACACTTATGTCTGCCTACATAAGAGCATTTTATAAGACAGATGTCCATATTTAGACTTTAGCTCATGCTTTTCTTACCAGTGGGTGAGGCCACACTAGAAAAAACATCACATGTGTCCGTGCAACAACCACAAGTTTGCAATACCTGAAACAGAATGTGATGACAGCTATGTGTTTGTTTGCTTATGATGCCTGTCCAGTGTCAACTAGATTCGGTCAAAACACACCCACACAGTTCTGAGGAAGCACACTGATGTATCTTTGTTTTTAGGGAGCAGCAGCAAGGCTCCACAGGAGGCAGCATCTGTCAGCGGACTGGTCCACCATTTTGGCCCCAAATGAAAGATCTTGATAGCTGCACAGGGGAAAACATGCTAATTTGCAGTCTTTGATGGTGTAAACAAATGTTTAAACACCACAGTGCCTTAATCAGAGTCAAAATGGACAAAGGCAGGAGGCAAACACACTTAAAGTCAATGATCATGGGAAAATTAGTAAAAAGGGATAACAAACATGTGGACGGATGACAGATTCAAGAGTGTAAGTTACCTGAGCTAATGTCCAACATCCCATGTACTATTTTCACTTCATAAACCAAACGAACAAAAAAAACATGTGGAAGTTACAAATATAGGAATACAGAAAGGATAAGCACCCCATTCATTAGGTGGAATAAATTAGGACACATTAAAAATTCAGTTCTTCATTTAGGTGCAAAAGTTGATAATGGCAATTTCATCTCTTCCCCTAGAACTTTAATGAAGCCATTCATGTAACATGTATGTGATGAATATCATTAACTTTTGTGACCCCCTCACTTGTCATCTAGCTTTATCAGATCAAAATTTTACTTTTCTCAGCACTATGGTTTTCAACTTAACTACAAAAAAAGGTTCTAAGCTGTGACTGACTTTGTTCAGTGATAATAAGTTAATGTTAGCCTTCAAACAACACAAATATGATGAAAATGATAAACACTGTAACCTAATTCCTAAACAACATATTTTGAGATATTAGCATGCTTACGTTAGCATTTAGCTCATAGCATGGTAGCTTGTGTAGATTGAAATATTTATCTTTCTAGAAAAAATATTATGATATTTACAAGTTTTCATGGCCTTTAAGCAGAATTAAAAATGTCATATGAACCCAACAGCTTATTTACTGTAATGCCCCGCTTGTTTTACTCTGCGAGCTCCCAATTAGCTGTGACAAAAAGGGCAACTTGATCCAGAACAATCAAGCTCATCTCATTTTCCATCTAAGTGAGGCATAAATGGGCAGATCTGACATCTATTTCAGGGGTTATTCACATTAAATGTCTGTTAATCAGTTGTGTATACAGCTTTTGTTGCCACTGTCCTTGCTGTAACCAGATATTGACACTAACAGCAGCAGAAACCTGGAGGCTGTGTTTTTAAATTTGTTCTTTTCCAGGCAAAGCAGCTCTGTCTATTGGCTCTATTGGCTCTATGCAACTGATCTCTGATGAAGCAGAGGATGTAACCCTTTCTGGACACGGCTTGCAAGGCACTTGAGTGAAAAAACCAAGCAATCTGGATAAATAAAGCACTTTTTGTCCTGCAGATCAATGAAGTCAGTGGGGCCCTTCTTATTTTAGACAAATGTATTTGTTGCCATAGCAAAGTTTCCAGGGAAACCGATCAGTCGGTTTAACCCAAAGACAGATAGACAAAAAAAAGAAGAAGAAAATAGAGCTGATGTAAATTGAATTTAACCCTGCAGCACATAGGTGCATGCACTCCACACAGCATTGTAATGCAGCTGCATGTGCTTCTCCTGCTCAAACAGTCTGAGTCTATTTATTATATTTTTTTATTATATTTTTTATACAGTGATTTACTAACACAAGCTAATCTGTGCTGTCTGTACTTTTGGAGAAAAATACAGGTAACATGGGTAAAAAACAAATTTAGCTCATAAAAAGATAGCCCTGTTGAGCTGAACGACTGAAATAAGAGTAAAAACAATAAAAGAAGTGTGCTTTAGGCTAGTATAGTTGGAGAGTGATTGTGATATCCTCATTCTTTTACCCAGATTTTGGGATTAAGTAGTATTCTCCTATGATACATTAGGATTTGTTCAGTATGAAGCTGTGTTTGGTTAAAATGCCGAAACTATACTGTAAGATTCCTCTGCCTCTGATATGTAACCAGTGTGCTCTCTAGTTGATCCTGCTGGGAAACACACAGTTTGATCTTATTGGTCAGCTGCAGCCCTGTGCCGTCTATAAAACGCATGACAGGAGCTCCGGAGCGGAGACCGTCTGAGGGCGCAGAGTAGCGCCGCGGAGCGCGCAGACTTACCCGAGGAAAACAGCTGTTACTGCCGCAGCAAGTGGACAAAGAGAAGCCTGTGCTTTTCCAGTGCTGTGAGTGTGTTATTTATACATTTCTGCAGTCAGGGGTAGTGTGTTAGCGCAGTGTTATATGTAGAAACACTGGATAGAAATATTGGGAAACGGACTGGTGCGCAACAGCAGGAAACCGTCAAGCACCTGTTGAATTTAACATTCGTCTAGAACTTTTTCTTTAAATTTTCTTCAACTTTTTACTTTAAAACTCATAAATCAATATGGTTTCAAGACACACAAAGATGATCTGTTGTATGCCTACTCTAAGGAAGATTAGGTGAATTATTTAATTTGGCAGAATGAAGTGAAAATTATTCTCTGACTTTAATTGTGAGCATTTGACGTTATATGTTTTAAACTAAAATCTAAAGGCTAAAATCAAATCTGAATTTTTTAATTTTAAGGGGTAAAAGCACGTAAAATTTTCTTAGTTAAAGCAGGAGAGGAGGGAGCCGATATTTTATGTTAATACAACCTCTATAATGAAACAAAGGTAGTGACTTAAAATTTAATCTTTCAAAACATCCAGATTGAAATATTAATTTTTCTCTAGACTGACTTTATATTTTCACTACTAATTGATGAAGGTACTCTGCAGTCTAAAACAGATATCAGTCGGTTTTGACTGTTTTAATATCTGTGATACAGCTAAATTCCGGTTTTATTATAATAATTTATCTCTTAGAAACCTTCACATTAATGCTTTATCATAGAAGTTGGTCGTTAGTTCGTCTTTTCTGAAATAAGCTGACTAAAATAACTGCAGTTTCTGAAAGAAAGCTTCAGAATCTTTGTGAGAGTTTTTATCATTTGTAGCCGACAGCTCTGGAAGTTGCGTTCAGATTCACTCACTGCAACATTTTCTGTTTATTCAGTCTTAATCCTTCAAAAACTTGGGCTCTTATCATAGATGTTCATCAGAGCGTCAACACCTCGGTGTTATTTTTATCTCTCTCTCCCCTGTGGAGGAACCATTCTCTGATCAGATCCTCTTAACCCCTCCCTCTTCTTCCCATGTTTTTTTAATTGCAGACACACCTGACTGCAGCTCCTCCACACGCCCACACATCCCACTGTTTGGTGGGACCATGTGGGTTCTGGATAAGATACGTGGGTCGGTGGAGACCAGTGTGCTTCGACAAGGGGAGAATGGAGACAAGAAGGGTGTCACCCCGTCCTACAGCAATGTCCTGACCCCGGATAAGATCCCAGACTTTTTCATTCCTCCGAAACTGGTAAGCAGTCCTCCAGAACCTGAAATTCCTAATGTAAAGCCCAAAGAAGGATTACAACCCTCAACTTCAGAGCAAACCATCGGCAGTGGGAAGAAGATCAGCAGCCCAAGAAGCCCACGCCTGGTAGCCAAGATTGCAGGAGACACCAAGAACTTGTTGAAAGCTGCAAATCGTCACATCATTCAGATAGAGAGTGTTGATGATGTAGTGGCTGGAGACACCAATGCAGATCCTCAATCCCAGACAGCAATGTCCCTGCCTTACGTTCCTAAGACTCACACACCTTATGGCTTTGCAACCTTAAAGGAAAGTCCACACACTCGCCGTAAAGAGTCACTGTTCCACTGCGAGCTTACCAGCCCTAACACCTCCCCAAACATCCAGAGGAAGGGGAAAATTAACGAAGGTGGAAACCATTTGAATCCAGCTGACTGCAACACCTCTCACATGAATCCTTATAGATACTTCAGTGGTGGGGAAAGTGACACCTGCTCCTCAGCAGAGTCCTCTCCTTTCAGCTCTCCTTTGCTCTCCCGGTCTGCCTCCTTGCTTAAGATCTTCACCCATGAGACCCAGGCCAAAGTGGTGAAAGCAAAGCGGACATTTGCCCGCCACAGCTCCCTCTCCACCGATGAGTGCAGCTCAGCTGAGCCCAGCCCCAACGTCCAACGACGGCTCCACGTGCCCTCCTTCCATGGTGTTGCTGGAGCATCAGATCATGGGTCGCACAGGGATCACACCATCAACCTGCACAAAGGTGGGTCAGTGAGAATCAGTGCCAACTACGACTCCAGCACCTCTCGCCTGCTTATCCGCATCCTGGCGGCGGAGAGTCTCTACGACAAGCACTTTGACATCAAGAACATCAACTGCTGCGTGTCCGTCTACCTGAACCCGGGTAAGCTGCAAAAGCAACGGAGCAACATCATCAAGAACAGTCGCAACCCAGTCTTCAATGAGGACTTCTTCTTTGACTCAATAAGCACAGCTCAGGTGAAGAACCTGTCAGTGAAGTTCAAGGTGGTGAACAAAGGCACCAGCCTCAAGAGGGACACGCTGCTGGGAGAGCGCGAAGTGCCTCTAACAAAGCTGCTCTCAGGGCTGTAAAGCTTCAGATCCTGGAGGTCAAAGGGGGCTACAAACAAGGATACTGACTAAAAACTGAAATTAGATGTTTGCACTGGTTTCTAAACAAACAGTCCTTTTAATTCCAATAGATTAAAACAGGAAACATTATGATGTAGAGGGTGGAAAATAAAAGGTTTCCAGGGAGTGAAACACATTCCTAGAAGAAAAGAGAGACTTTTATCTGAGATCTGAAAAAACACTAAGCTCAGAAAATGAATAAGGGATTGAAAACTGCCTGGTTCCTTCTCCCAGTAATGAATCCTCATTAAACCAAGTGAGGCTCAACAGCAACAGATGAATTTGACAGATGAAAGACTTTTTTTCCTTTCTGGACATATCTCCCAGCCAATTTCCTCAGCCAGGTCTGGTTCAAAGGTTTGGACAACACCTGTACATCAACCTGCCCTGATGTCCTTGCCTGCACTGTGTTTGTCATGTGTGGCATGGTTATATTATTGTAATGTGACATAAATCCACAGCAGCAGAGGATTGGAAGTCTACATCAGCTACACCCTGTGTTCAGCACAAAGATGTTTTTGTGAATCAGGTGCAGCTTTGAAGTGGTACTACATCCTGATGTGCAAATGACCCTTTGATCCCAGCTGCAATTGCCTGCCTCCCACAGGGGAGGGCGAGAGACAAACAGAGCAGCCACAATACACACATTGACATGCATATCAAAAATGGAATCATAATGTGATTAGCAATGCAAGTAAGTCCTATGATTGCATAATCTGATTATGTTTGTGTAATTATTTTCTTGTTAACAGAGAGAAAAACCCCAATAATTATGTGATGCAAAAATCAAAATTTTGGTCTGTAATTTGAAGCAGCCTTGCAGAATTTTTCAGTAAAGAAACAAAAAGTTTTGTTGAAGTTTAGTGTTGGTTACCAAAATGCATTGTGTGAATTCTTGAAGTTTAACAAACATACTAAATGCATTTCATTATAAAAAACTATTTTAATTTCTGCTTTGTTGCATCTGTGTGCACTTGCTAGACCTTCCTCTTGCTCCTCATCCTCTTCACTCCTCTCCTGTGATGTTTACCATGTCTTCATAGCGCCCAGAGTCAGAATCCTATAGCCCCTGTGGTCAAAAATGTCCTCCAACATTCCTAGAGGCTTTGAATTGCAGTCCAGTTGTTCGCTTGGAAGCTACGTAGCCTTTTTTCAATGGGGTAAACCACACTTCCCCTCTGCTCCCAGCTTAGAGCGCAGCTAACTAGGCTACTTGGCTAACAGGCTAACATTAACCACTGGCAACAGCAAAGATAGCCGGAGCAAATACTATACTAAGAAGTAGTTAGGGGTTACTCTGATAATACACGGCCTCCCATCATTTTCACACATTTAATTTTTTTACCCACCATTTCTGTCTAACTCAATGAAACCCACTTTTGGTAGAAGTGTTAAAAATAAATAATATTAAATTAAAATTAACTTTCTTGTTAAAACAGACTTAAATAGTCATCAATTTATGCAAGCTGGTTTTGCCTTGGTTAAGGTATCACAGTATTGGCAGTGGACAATTAAAGTAGCTTTTGTGCTTATAAATGTATGAAATGTCTCACATGAAAAGAACAGAGCACTGGTGTCCCAGTTGCATGGCATGAATACGTCACTGACACACTGGTGTTTGCATGACATGCTGAAAGTTTTAATGAAACCCTAAAGCCTTACTATGTATGTGTGTGTGAGGGAAAAGAGTGTGTTTTGATTAGCATGACATTTTGTCTGAAGTTGTTAATTTTCTATGTACAACATAGTAGTATTTTGTAAAATGCTTTGAGATGAATCTAAACATGTGTTGGATTTGAATTGCAAATCTTTGTGTGTACTAGTTTCTGCAATTGTCAGTAAAATGCCAATTATGCACCAGAGAGTAACTAGTGAAGGTGAGAGGCATTTTAATTTTGTCTGTTCTAACGCTAATGAACCCTTGGAGAAGATGAAGAAATGTCAAAAAAGAATTATGAAAAATGAGACAACAAGAAAAACTATGTCATATGTTTTGACATGAACATACTCTGCTGTCCATCTGAAGAATTAGAAGAAATTGCATGTGATTGCAGCCTGGAGTGTTTGGCATAGGAGAGCAGCTACAGACAGAAAAGAAGTCAGAGACATCAGTGTGATGCACATTACTGAGGTTTCTCATACACTGGTCCAAAGCTTCAGTTTTATTCTATGAGGTTTACTCTCACCTGGTGTTTGTAGCTCACTTGTAGCACTGCTCTGGATATACAAGGATACAAGGA
Organism: Acanthurus leucopareius; assembly: GCA_029814765.1. Lineage (NCBI taxonomy): Eukaryota > Metazoa > Chordata > Actinopteri > Acanthuriformes > Acanthuridae > Acanthurus > Acanthurus leucopareius. The sequence goes on from JAQMCX010000046.1 coordinate 2,354,630, forward strand.
TACAAGGATACAAGGAAGTTTATTGGTCATTATACAACAAGTTGTATAATGAAATTAAAAT
>JAQMCX010000046.1:2378771-2392803 GCA_029814765.1 Acanthurus leucopareius
ATCGCGTTAAAATCTTTATCGCGTTAAAATCTTTATAATTAATTGATCGAAATTAATGCGTTAAAGTCCCGGCCCTAGTTACAATTTAAAACACTGTACCAGAGTTATTCTAAGGCTAGTTTTAATCTTCAGTCACCTCAAAGGTCACAATTATTCAGACATTTCTTACCATTCCCTCCTCATCCTTCACTCTCTCTTAAAATAGTTCATAAAACTTTTCAGCACTTTAAGAGGGTCCTAAGCTTAATAGAAGAAAGAGGAAGACTCCACAATAATATAAACCTGCTCAGAGTCAATCAAATTAACAGTTTTTGGGCCTCATTTGATCAGGTTTTGAAAAAAAATATCAGTAAGGAACATCATAAAGCATAAGGTAATAGATGAGTTAATAAAAATCAAATCAGTTCACTAACAAATTAAATTCATCTGAAATTCTCAAAATTCAACAGTAAAAAAAATGCATTTTGTTGTGCCTATGAATTTAAATATTTCAGCTGTCTGAAAATTATTCCTCAAACAAAAATGTTTAAAAATGTGCTCTACAGATGAATAATGCCTTAACAATTAATAGGCCTACCATAAATAATCACCACATCATATGAATAGATAAATCTATTATAAAATCTATTATATTATTTTCAAGACCACCCTCTTTAAAAAAAAGAAATTTTCCTCAGTGAATGTGTTCTTACACCTTGTCTCAGATATTTGCTTGTTATCTGAAATCTGTACACATTTGTAAAAGTGTATATTGTGTAACCTGCTTGCGCCGGTTGATATTATGATAGGACTGAGAACAGGTTATTTTTCATGAAAACATCCTGCTCTCAATGGTGAATGCACACAGTAAATGACTGAAAACATACTTCAAGATTTGTTTATTATCTGTGTGATGCACTGCGGTGTCTGCTGAATTATTAAGGTCCTACTCAACACATATGTGACCTTCGTGGCATGTTTGACGTAATAACTGAATACAGCTGGAGTGACAAAACAAAGACTCTCAAAGCCAGGACAAAGTATAAATAAAAGACCTGTGTGAGTGCTTCATAATTGGTGCCTGAAGCTATTGTTAACGTTTGTGATTGTGCATGTCACTTAGTCATGAGACACTTTATGGGCAGTTGGCTATTTGGATAGTAATCCAATCTGACCTTGTGATCTCTTCCCCAGCTTTAGGAAAAGGACAACATGCTCAGTGGTTTGATTTTTTAAACACAGGGTGAAAGCTTTGTGCCCTCTTTTCAGAGAAGTTGATAAAAGACCGTGTAGACATTAACTGAGCATGAACCAAGACATAGCAGGAAACCCATAACCAAATTGGTGCTGCCACTCTCTCATAGGACCTCAATCTACAGTCATGAGGTATTCAACCTCCAAACCAAACCTTAAAAAAATTTTTTTTTAAGAATGATATAGAAATAATTTGCTACAAATTGAGAATTTTCAAGCATCTTTTCTTCTTTCTTTACACAAGATGAACACACATGCCACATTTGTTCAAGAGAGGGAAACAGGTGTAATAAAAATGTCCTTTAAAGACTTTGATTGCTTTCCCATTTGTTCTGGCTGGCCCTGTTTTCCAGCTGATTTGATATGATTAAGATCAGAGTCACAAACTTTTTGTTGTATTACAGATAAGATTACTCTTATTTGTGAACATGTATGAATTTTCCAAGTATGTCAGCTCTATAACTGAAAAGGCAAATTAGCATGACATGTACTCACAATGGCATCAAGTGTGGGAATAAAACCTAGGCTGAAATATACTGCAATGCCAATCAGTTAGGTTGTCTCAGCTCAGAAGGTTTATAAATGTCAAAAGAATATATTTAGCACCCACAACAGCAACAGGTAGCTTATGTGTTTAAAAAAACATCCAGTATAAGTCATTGTTCCTTTGTTGCATGTAATATTGTATGCTTTCAGATACTGTGTGATGAATACCTGCAGGTAGATTTTTCATTATAATATGAAACTCATCTCTCTTCAGGTCCACATTCAATTTTTTTACAGCCACCCCCTCCCACCCAACCTATTTTCCCACAGGGAGTGTTATCTCTTTGCTTTCTCAACCTGATCCTCCTTTTTTACTCTATCTTCTTTCAATCTCCTCTTTAATTTCACCTCTAGTCTGCCAACACACACACACACACACTGTCATGATTCCATCACTTCATCACAGAGCACATTATACAGACTTATATTCGTTTCCTGAGGATCTACACTCACCATGACCATTACTTGCCTGACCCTTAGCTAAACCTTAACTCTTACCTAATCCTGACCTTAGACTAAGTATTCACCCTAAAGTTCAGTGATTAATGTTATGGGGACTTGTTTTGTCCTCTATAGTAAGGTGAACCCCCATGAGGAACACACACACACACACACACACACACACACACATCTCTTTATTGCCTCAATGTGCTCTAGCTGTAGGGCATCTTTATTGTGTTGAAATAATATCATTTACTCACTGTTGACCGTTGCCTTGGTAACAACATGTTAGGCCTCTAGTGTAACCTAACTGCAGCATAATTAGCTAAAGTCAAAGCTGTATAATAACATATGAAGATCAAACAAAAAATTATTTGTTGGTTTAAAAAAAAGATTCCAGATGTGTACAAATTGGGCTCATGTTGAAAACCTTTGCTCTCATAATATCAACTGGCGCTGTGGATGCCCTGGAGTGGGGCCATAATATCTCCTCTGCCGCATGGCAACCTTAGCATCCCTCATTTGATCTGTCCATTGTGACTTTAAGGAAAATGATAGATGTCCTCATTTTAAATAATTTGTTATTGTTGTTGTGACTGACAGCTATGGTTAGTTATTAGTCTGATGAATGATTTACAAGCTTATAATGTGTGTTTGTTGATTACTGTCAGACAGTGGCTGAATAGGCTAATTAACAGCTAATTGAATTCAGTTTCAAACGCGAGTATGTAATGTGTGTGTGTGTGTGTGTTTGTGTCTTTGCATTTTTTAAACACTTCTCCAAATGTAATTTGCATGACTGCATGTTAAAACTTGGTTAGATTATCTTTATCACCCACATTTATACACTTTATATTATCATTACAATATAGCATTAACAATAAATGTGAGTTGTTCACATTTTGAAAAAACAATCAGCAGTTTGTGAAAAAGTCAGTTATTTCATTTTACAGTTTAATAAACTCAGTTCTGTCTTTAAATACATTTTCTCCTTATTGTTGATTATACTCTTTTGTTGCCATGCAATTATCACTTACTGTTTGGTTATGACCTTAGTGGCCTACACATCTTTCAAAGTGGACCAGTAGATCTTTATTTGTTAGAGGCCAGTGACCTTGCCCTAAAAATTGCTTAATTCCAGCCTGTGATATTATCAAACTGCCATTTACAGCCTCTTACATTCTTTTTAAAATCCATTTAGGACAAAACAGACCATCTTTCAGTAGTTTATAGGTAAATAGTGTTGCTAAGTAGGAACATTTTTTTTGAAATTCCAGCTTACACTGATTTTTTTTAACCATGTCCCCAATGTTCATTGATTTAGAGACATAGTAGTCTCTTGGACAATTATCAGTGCTTTAAGTTGACTGTGACCAGTGTCTTTAATTACTGTAATACCCAGGAGCATCACCAGCCGTTGCTATGGAAAAGAAGCAATTCGGAGATTTAAATCAGAGCTGCAGCAAATTCAGAGCAGTTTGTTGCAGTAACTGGGACTTGGTCATTGCACCATGTTTGCTCAAAGAAGACAAGAGTCTTAAAAATAAAAATAATTTAACCTGTTGATGTCAGGTTTTCCAAAGCATAACTTTGTCTTTACCTGTAAAATTTGAGCTCTCTGATTTCATGTTTCTTGTTAAATTACAAGCTGCAGATGAATTTTTTACATACACAGTCTAGTAAATTTTGAGTCAGATTTTTTTGTGCAACTTTGAAGAAAATAGACCTTTTACTCTCTTAACCTTGGACACCAGAGATATTTACTTCCACAGGTGCATTTGAAAACGAGTTGAAACCGCGATACCCTGTGTCACCTCTAGGTTACCAGATTCTGTAACTCCGTGCAGTCTTCCCTTAAGCATTTCTTCCCTTTGACTTTATCATTAAATTAAACGTAATCCTGGAGTTGTGAGGTGGGGGGACTCGCTTAATTTACTGGTGCAAGTTTTCCTTGACCACTTGTCAAAGCTCTGATGAATTAAATTTAAAAACGGTGGAGTTATTTTTTTCTGTGCAAACATAACATTGTGGCAAAAGGTTTTTCAGTTTAGAGCACAGGTGTTTTGTATTGAACCTTGTGCTTGATAACTTTTTGGAATGTATTAATGTCTCCTGGTTGTTTGTATGTACAATAATCTGTCCTCCAACTGAATAGTCTGAACGAAATTGCCACACTTGAACATGTGAGCTGTGTTGTCTGTTCATTTGCACTAATTGTAAAGGTTTAATTAATATATTCTAAGTATCTTTATGCAAATGAACATGTTGTGTCATTATGCAAGGTGCTTAGACTCTGGACCAAGCTCATTCATCAACAGTGGTAATCATTTTTCTTTGTCTGGAAATTTTGGTGCAACTTCAATAAAATAAGATGATGACAAGGATGTCTCCCAACTGACAGTGACAATGTATTTATGCACACTGGCTTTGTAATAAAAGCTTTTTAAACTGAGTTCCAGCCTTGAAAGGAAAGGAGATTTACTAAATTCTCCTGTAACACTCTTTAGCTTGTGCTCAGCTTGTTGCCCCTTTGCTTGGACCTTAAGTCTAAATATTCTCATTTATCACATTCTAAAACCCTTAATTCAGCCACTCAGCCTCAGACCTGTAGTCTCTGAAGTCTCTGTTTCTTGTGTTTCACGGCCCTGTGCTCCTCTACTGTTGTCTTTGCTGCATACTGCTTTCCCCCATGCTTCACTGCTTGTCTGGTAAGAGGAAGAAAGAGTGAGACTGACGGACTTGGGTGGGTGGGGGGAAGAGAGGTAGAAAGACATGAGGGTAGAGGAAGAAAGGAAAATGAAAGAGCAAGACAGAGAGAGAAGTTTAGACACAGGACCAAACAGAGAAAGGCAGACGGTCTCTGGCATTTGGTGGGAGGGAGAAGGAGTGGGTGGATGGGCTTTGAAGGAGTGGGCGGGAAGTTGGTGTTCTTCATTCCCAAATTATTACCCATTTTATTCATTCAGGCCTACACATAAATTTCCTGCTCGCCTTAATTAAGAAGTGCATATCATCATCTGAATTCACTGTCTTTGCTGGGCTCTGTTGTCTCTCTCCTGCTTTAAAGATGAAACGATATCAGTCTTTTAGGCATCTGAGTCAACAAAGGGTCAGTATTTGCATTGTTATGACTCTTTTAATTAAGAAGGATAGGCCCAGAGCTGGTCTCCTCTCCATTACCTGTCTAATTACACCTCCAGTGATGAAGGAGAGCAGGGGTAATCATGTTATCTCTAAAAGCCTAATGTCATTCGGGTTTGGAGCAGCACCAGCAGACTGTGAGAATTAGATGAGGAAAGTGTCAGTTCCCACTAAGATTATTGTGCCACTGCACCAGCCATTAAATCGGACCCATAGCAATAATGGGAAGTGGAGTTTTTTTTGCCATCTGAGAGAACAAATATTTTCAACTTACTTTAAAAGAAAAATCTAAAATTGGGGTAGCCAAATCAATACAAAAGGACCATTAATACTGATTTTATGTCAGTCCTTCAGTTGCAAAGATAAGACGACAGCTCTGCTCTGTAAAGTTACAGAAAGAACAAAAAAGTCAAACCTGGAGGAAGCTCATGTTACTGTCATCAACATATAAGATGTGCCACATTATCTGTATCCTGCTGCTGAGTGAGAGTCAATGTTATTATGTCCTCTTAATCAGCCTATGTAGAAATTTTATTCTCATGTCAGTCTTTCATCTTGACATTGTGTTCATGTGATTTCTGTTAGGGGGGAATTATTCTGATATATTTATATATCTTTTGCCAAAGCCAATAAGTGTTAATTCCCCAATTATATCATTTTAAATTGTCTCAGAAGCTGCAGGAGTGGGTATTTGAAACACTTAGAATTTTACAGGATCTATCTTAAAATATGGCAGTTAGTTGATTAATTATTACCATGTTGACACACAACAACCTGTATCTTATCTACTTTTGCAGTCATGCCCTTAATTTTAACCATGCCATTTTAATCATCCTATTTACATCCTAATTTTATCCTTTTATTACCAAAAATGAGACTGTGCATTATTTTCTGCAGTGACTAGATGATGACTAGATGAGTGCTACCTTTTTTTTTCAGTATCACAAATTTCACAGAGACTTTCAAATGAATGCAAAACCGCTGTACAGGTAATTGAAACACTGGATGCATTTAACTGCAAAGAGAAAACATATTTTTTTAAGATAAAACTGTCGGCATTGTGTTAGCTGTGTAGCTGAGTTAAACTTAATTTAGATAAAATGTAAAGACTTTTGTGTTATTATACAAAATACATTATATATTATACAACTTGTTGTATAATGACCAATAAACTTTCTTGTATCCTTGTATCCTTGTATCCTTGAATCCTTGTATCCTTTTTGAGGAAGTTCTCACTGTTGATTTTCAAACCTTGACAGCTGTTAGAATTGCAGTTTTATTTAGACCAAAACTCTCATCAAGCAGTGGAATCATATGTTCCTTCATCAACAGCATAAGACAGTTTGAGTCTTATTCCCCTCAGAGTAACAGAACAAAAGTTTTAAAAAGAGAGACACTTCAAAATATAACCCAAGGAGTATGGGTTCCATGTAGTTACAGTTTAAATGAAACAAAGCAGTTTCTAACGATTCATTACGGCTCTTTATTTATATAAATCTGGTACAGAACTATAGTAATATACTACTGACATTGCCATGTGCTTTTTTTCTCATATTGAAACTCAGCGATCCAGTCACAGCCATTATAGCTGTTTTAATTGGCCCACAGAGGTTTTGTTATCTAGTGTTGATAGGGAGCAGAAAGCAGAGGAGCCCATCTGATGCTCTTTTGTCAGGTAAACACAGTAAGTCCTCCGCCTCTGGCAAAGTTATAGAATGAATGATATCTGGATCGAATGAGAGGTCAGGGAGTTATCTTTGTGCTCGCTCATGGATTATTAGGGATTACATTTCACCCTGAAGTGTCTCCCACTTGAGCTTTCAGTCTAGTTTTTGTTCTCCATGTCTGCCTCTGTATACCTGGGTTCATTTTCACAGAGCTGTAGGCTGAGATTTTTCCTCTTTCCAACGGGGATTCAGCACTGCAGCAGAGATGACAGCTGCAACCCCCCAAAATACCAGATATTCAGTGGGAGCAAAAGCATGACCTGAAGCTCATTATTTAATATTTGAAAAATAAAGAGGATCCACCGTGATATAATTTATCAGCCAGGGACATGGGGTACCCTTTGTCCTTAATTAAAATGTGCCACTGTTAGTGTGGACTTTGTAGCACAGAGAAGATATAAATGTGTGACGAGGAAGTAGAGACAGTTGTGAGTTTTTTAAAGCATAGTAATACAAAATGTGTGCCTTAACATGCAGGTACATTTGAGTTACATGCATATTGCAAGTTGCTCTTATTGCATTTACAAATAAAACGTGCTTTTTTCAAGATAAGGGTGATTTTAAAAAATGCCTTTATAATTGGTTTTATTTGAAAATATTGCTCACAAGCACCTTCCATTCATGTAGACACACACTGTATAACATACAAATGTTCACATTTTCCAAGAGCCGCTTGTAACATGTTATTACAGTGTTGTTTGGCACAGGTAAGTGCTCTATAATGTCTTGTTGTGAAAGGTTGAGAGTGCATTTGAATACTCATTTCAAATCTCCTCTTCTCCCTACTCATCTAAAATCTTACAATGTTCCTTCACACTTCAATCTATCTTCTCCATCTCTGTCTCTTTATCTGCTCATCTTTTAATGGTTTTTTTTTGAAGGTTTTGGCTGAAATTAGCATGTGCATCTAACAGAAAGGCTCTTGGTGTTACAGGTCGACTGATAATGGAGTTTTAATGCCCAATACAATAGCGATGGTAAAGAGAAGGAAAAGCGCACAAACCCCATAACAACCCAACCCTAATGCGTTTTTGTGACCACTGGTACACTTGCATGAATAGCCTGGTGACATTAGATGTCCCTAAAAATGGTAGCTTAAAGCCATAATAAAAGTCATAGTTGGCTACCTAGTAATACTAGATATCAGAAATATTTGAAACGTGTATTTCAGGATATGGATAACCCTTGGAATACTTTGGTGATGAAAGTAACAATGATTTGAAACAAAATCACATTGAATTGCGCAAATAAATCTGACTTTCGGTCTTGAGATGCTTCAAGTAGAAAGTGTTTCCTTATTTTGTCTGAAAAATTTGATGGCATTGTTTGCATATTTGTTTTTATGAATATATCCAAGATAATCTGCCACATATGCAAAGTAGCCTACTTCCATACATGACTCTTACAGCTCTTGCAGCAATAAACATTTGTCATCTTACACATGTTGTGGTTGTTCATCTGTGCTGTTAGGCATTATTCTTTTCCCATTTGAAGGTAGACTAAAGCATTTTTAGATTTATATGCTTCCCTAATCAGGTCTGGTAGAGTTGCATCCAAATACCTATGATACTGTCAAAAAACAAGTATTGTAATTTCCAGAATTTTGGCATCAATTTAGTACCAAAGTATTGATTCTAAAAAGAGTAAAATGCATCTCTCAACATGTCGTGCTGTGGCTTTTTGTGGAAATGCCTGCAGGTATTTATGTGTCACAGCCTTTCTTCCGTATTGAGACATCTTTATCACAGCTCTCATATAAAAGCAAAGGTCAAGCTCATCCAACTCTTTTAATCAAACATCTATTAGTCTACAATATGTAAATAGCGGCCACCCAGCTCTGCATCTACTGTGATGTACGCAGGTTACAGTTCCCCTGTCACAACCCCTTAATTCAGCGACATATACACACACTTTTGTGGGGCTCAGTTGCAGTGAACCTGCTCTAGAGGTAATTACACACTTGAATCCATCTCTAAAATTATACCCTTAATAGACACTCTTCACTGTACTGCAGAGTGAGACTGGATCAGTGAATCAGATGTTTTCTGTTCCTCTAGTTGAGCGCGGATCAGGAAATGTCTTTTTTAGGCAAAGTTCTATATAATCAGTAGATGCATTTAAAAAATTAGCAAGAAGAGACTGTAGATTTTGCTGCATTGTCAAAGAAATATACAGATTTTCTGAAGTCTGAATAAATGACAAAGTATTTAGTATTTTTATTCACAAGTTATTATCTTTTGCGTACAAGATCAAAAAAACTTTTTCACGTTTTTTGAAGACGTAAAACTTTTAAATGATGTTTGTTCTGTTTTTGACTAAATTGCTTCTCTGATGTGTTGTTGCTTGCAGCTCTAATTGTTCTTATTTGTATCTGTGACAGTCTAATCTCCTCAAGCCAACATGACATCTCTGTCACATTATATCTCAGCATGTGCCATCACAGTACTTTAAAAAAAAATACTTTGACTGACAGTCTCACTGCGGTCTTTTGACATTAATGGCTTCATTTCAAACAGTATTGTTTTTCCTCATAAACAGTTTGAAAGGAGTAAAAGGCTAAAATATATAGTCACAGTGAACTGAAATGTATATCTGTAACGATAAATATCTGTTCAGCAACTTCTTCTTGTATAAAAAAATACAATGGAAAGTTGAAGTAATTGCCAAACCCTGTTTTTTGGGGGGTTTTTTTAAGTTCTGTATAGCTGTATTTCAGGAGGAATCTGCTTACTTAAAACTGTCAATGTTTGTCACAGTTTTAAAGCAAAGACACTGTTTGGAAACAAAACAGAGGAAGAACAGCATAATTAACATAAATTGATAACCACCATGACTGAGCAAAGAAACAGAAGGCAAGTGTGTATACCTACAGAAAACTGCAATAACAGAGAATCCAGTTTAACTGCGACGAGCTTTGAGGAAGGCAGACACATTTTGGAACGAAGCAACAATGTCTGTCAAAATTACAGTGAGAATCTGTGTTGTGTTTTTCAAGAAGCTCTTAGAGTTTAAGGAACAACCAAAGACACATGAAGATAAGGCTCTGTTTGTCAGAAATGATAAATGTCTTTCTCTAGTGTGATGGTTTAATTTTAGTTTTTAATTTCTTATGAGACCTCAGGGACTTTATTTGTGATAAGGAAAACTAAAAACAAGCTAACAAACAATGAAAACCAAAATTTTCAAGTTGTAAAAAAATATTCCAAGTCTGCTGCAGAACATAAAGAAAAAAATTACACTTGTTATTAGTATCAAACATCATTACAGTTGCTGTAGAGCATGAAAAATACAAAACAAGAGAGAATTACTGTCTTGAAACAATGCACCTTTTTTGTTGACATGTTGCACATCAAGTACTTAAATGGGTTAAAAACAGTGAAGTGTTAAAATTAATACCAGACAACAAATTGGTTGTTTTTTTAAAAAAATCTACTCATTCAAAGTCATTCAGGTTAATTTCATTGTTATATAGGTTAGGTCAATGATGATTTAAAAGGACAAAATAAACCCTTTATCACAGAGTTAACTGTGAATTACTAGGATGGGACTGGGTTCAGAGCTGCTGTTTGTCAACAGACAGCTGCCGAGCATCAGTGAGTTTAGAGTTATGGGGCTCTAATTTCGTGGCGCACCCCGCGCAGTGGGAATTTCATCTGGGGCACCACTGTGCGCAGCCAATTTGGTAATTTGGCAGACCGGGCTGCACCGAGATGGGTGCACCAGGGGGAGGCAGATTCAGCTTGGCGCAGTGACAATTTCGTGCCAAAACACTGCGCGGAAGGTGCGCTGAAAACCCGCCAGCTCCGACCTGGTCTATTCTCGGCGCAGGTGAAGTGTGCCCGGCGTAGTGGTAAATTGGCTGACAGCTGCGCAGTGCGCACACGTCACCAAAACATCACAGGCAGGTGTCCAAGTTGTCAGGCACATTGCAATGCAATAAACAATCACAGTAACCACTATTTAATGTAACCGTCTGAATCAGCATATACATTTGTATCTATATTAATTGTCCTGTCACATCTGATGTCAGATCAAAGACGTTTGTCACGTAATGATGGAAATGGAAACTCAACCTGACAGCAGCTGGAAGTGTGATGCAAACTAACGAGTTCACATCTCTCAGCCAACCACAAACAGCCACGGCATCGGATACGGAGTTTATATTCGGCTTCTCTCATCGGCTTCTCTCATCTCATGAATCTCATTCAAAGAGAAAAAAAGAGAGAAGAGAAAAAAGAAAAAAGAGAGAGACGCTCGCTGAATAAATTTCAGTCAGTCGGTGTCTTAAGGATTTACTTGTGATTGCCTATATTTTTCTGTTTTAATCTTTATTCTTAACGTGATCTAAAAAGATGGAGTACATTATTGTAAGGAGGATGAGGAGGAGATACCGGGAGAGAATTTATCACCAAAAGTTCTCCTATTTGGCGATGACAGAGCAGGAATGCAGGTGGATCATAAGCATGATGCCTGGATTAGCCTGCTGCTGTGTTTAATGTAATTGTCACTTAATTTTGTACTCCTATTCATGACAAAGAAACAGATTACATCTGTCCCTTGAGGTGGTCCACACGGTGACGGGCATCGTGAGGCTGGTGGAGGGGCCGCCCCTGGTGGCCACCCTGTGCCTTCTTTGCTCTAACAACTTTTTTTTGGTCCTTCTCCTTACATCATTGAACCGTTTTTTACATTGGGCAGCGGTTCTCAGAATATCTGGCCAACCTCATTGACAATATTAGTAACTTCCTCCCAGGCTGTTTTTGCATTGTTAGCCCGTGGAGGTCTGTTTGCATTACCATATATTCTGGTACTGTGAGCTTGGACATCCCGGACCAGCACATCAGTTTCCTCCTGGGAGAAGTTTGGCCGTCTGGAGCTGCTGCTGATGCTGTCTTCATCCACAGTGGTGGCGAGGTGAAATTGGCACTGCGCTTCGCCCGCAGCACATTTAAAGGAAAGGAGAGGCATTCATTTGATTGGTGAAGATCACACTTGGCTGTGTTAAACCCACTCACGCCTTCTCTCTTCCCTCTTTGCCACTTGTGCCGGTGGGAGGGACGGAGGCGTGGGTGCGCTGCGCCGGACTGCGCCATACACGAAAATTGCAAAATGCACTGGCCACACCTCGTTGGCATGGCGCAGGCAAAGCACAGGGAAGGTGTGCCGCGCCTGCGCCTGGTCTACGAAAATAGAGCCCTATGAGTGCAGTTTTGGAAATTCCCAACCAGGGAGAAAAAAACTTGGAACCTTTGTTACACTCAAGCACCCTGTTAACTTCAGCTGCACAAAGACACCTGAAAACATCATAGTCCATCAGATTCTTGAATATGAACAGAGAGGAAATCTTTCTAAAAATTCAGTGCAAACAGAGGAACAGAGAAGCTGTGGAGGATCTTCTTGACTGTGAAAGAGGGGGATGTTCTCAGGACCGCTACCAACAGCCTACAGGAGGGATTATTAATCATTAACCATCCGGTGACCTGGTACAGACAAAACAACTAGGTGCTCCAAGATCTTAAAAAGAGTGGGGTATGGGTATGTTGTGGAATTTATAAAGAGCACAGGCCCCTAACACTCTGTGTCTCTCCTCATTTGCATCATCATCACTTGTCTCAGGTAAGAATTTCATTTTAAGTCGAGCTTTTTTTTCAGCTACTCATTATTTACCAAACAGAAAAAAATATGTAGAAGCATGTCCAAATAAAGGTGTAGTTACTCTCCAGTTATCAACCAGCAGCAGTTCTTTCATATAAACATTGCAGGTGTCTTGATCATTTGACACAATACAGGTTGATGTTCATGTTTATGGTTCATGTGTTTCCATGAAGTTTCATAGCAGAAACCAGAAACATTAATGACTAAATTTACTCATGGTGCACCAGCACTGTATAATATTTGTTTATGATTTAAATTTTGTTTGGGGCTTTATGACTCAAGCTATTCATAAATGTCAAAATTTGCCTGCTACAATGAATAACATCCTTGTTAACTTTGACCACACTTGTGACCTACAAGTCTAATCTTCATACCAAAATATTAGATAGCCAGGCCCCCATAGCCGGTGCGGACCCTCCTAGCGTAGCTCCTGCTAGCCTTCCCCCTGCAGCTCCCGAGCAGCTGGGAGGCTGGGTGACTGTTCAAAGAAAGCATAGCCCGAAGACAAAGCCTACCATGGTTCACCACCAGCCCCTTCACGTTTCTAACAGATTCTTCCCACTCAGCGACACACCCGCTGAGAACCAAACTCTGGTCATTGGCAGCTCTATTTTGCGAAACGTGAAATTAGCAACACCAGGGACCATAGTGAAATGCATCCCGGGGGCCAGAGAGGGCGACGTAGAATCTGATTTGAAACTGCTGGCTAAGGCTAATCGTAGATTTAATAAAATTGTCATTCACGTCGGCGGTAATGACATCCGGTTACGCCAATCGTAGGTGACCAGTGATGACATGTTTAGCCGCATGTCGTCATTCAACCATTGGCTGTAGAGGTGGTGCCCAGAAAACGACAGCATTCATCCCACTTGAGATGGAGCAGCTCTCATTTCTAGGAATCTGGACAAGTTTAGTAGTTGACCTAAACCCTGACAACCTGGAGTTGGGACCAGGAAGCAGAGTTGTAGTCTTACTCACCTCTCTGCGCTTCCATTAGAGCAGTTACCCACCCACAACCCAATAGAAACTGTGTCTGACCCCCGGTCTAAACGATCTATGTCAAGAAATTAATTAAAAGGAGTAAACCATAAAAATCTAATAAAAATTAAAAACACCAGTGCTAAATTACAACAAAATACGAGGGTCAAATGTAGGTTCTTTAACATCAGATCACTGTCTAACAAGGCTGTATTAGTGAACGATTTAATTTCAGATTATGACATCGATTTATTTTGTCTTACTGAAACCTGGCTAGGTCCTGAAGAATATGTAAGTTTAAATGAAGCTAC
>JAQMCX010000046.1:2392903-2431050 GCA_029814765.1 Acanthurus leucopareius
TATATATATATATATATACATATGTTTGTGTGTGTGTCACAGTGTAAACAATTAAACTGCACCAAATAAATGTAATGAAATATAATACTGCTTCTGCTACATTTGTCCAGATGCAACCACCTGCAACTGTCAGGTGTTGGAATATCTCCTTTCTCACTGAAACCCTGTGCAAGCTGTCTGGAACCAGAGCTTTGAATCCGCTAAGTCCAGAGTTCAGTTAACAGATTCATCAGAGTCTGGCACTGAGACATGGAATGGTACTTTCTTGTCCGCTAATGACTGGCCAATCAGCGCCATTGGCAGGACAAACACAGTTGTCATGCTGCTGTCAACTGGTTTTCCTGCTGTTGTCATATTGTATGCCAGGCTGAAATTGTTTTTCAAGGTTGTTGAAGGAACATGAGAAGCACCTCACTCATACTTCTCTATTCGTTAATTAGGAGGAAAACAAGTTTCAATAAATGTCTGCAAAGCTAAAGTAGTGAGTTGATAAGTCTATGGATGATTTCATGCTTTCCACTGTTGCAATCTCATAACAAGTTGCTGTTTTTTGTGTAGAGAGAAACTACAAACGAGTGTTCGATAAAAGATTTATTTAATGGATGTGACTTAAGCACAATGGTTACAGAGGAAAAAGCTTTGGGTAGGCCTAATGAGGAACATCTGCAGCAGACTCCACTGTGTAAACAACCTACACAGATCTATGCCAATGCAAATGCACTCTAAACAAACTAATTCAGAACAGACTGTGATATTATCTGACAGCTGGAGCCAGACAGTGCCTGTGACCTGGCTACAGAATATCCATAGGGATGCAAAGCAATGAAAAAGAGATATATATTTTAACATCACTGTTCTTTTTCAGGTGGGAACTTATATTTTGTTTTGAGTTGATTTTATACAACTCTAATCACTGGTGATGATCCTCAAATTGAAGTTTGGGTCATCTGGGGCCTGTTGACCTCACAGTCTGACATGGTGCTGTCTCTGCTCAGAGTCAGGAAAAGGGCAAATGTGCACTTGCTAGTGGTAGAAAAAAAACATATAACTCAGGTGCTGGTTGATGATCATGCAATGTAACCTCATATACTAACTCACAAGAGTTATTGCTTGCACCTGCTATATGCACATTACTGCACAGTGCACTGTTTCTGCACAACAGAAACAGTCTTGGAAGTATGTGATTGCACCTCAAACAGTTGTAATTTGATATTTTGTCACTCACTTACTACAGATAAAAGCAAAAATCCACCACACAGTATGATTCTATTTTTGTATTGTTGAGTGTCTACTCATATTTTATACAGGACTGCACTTTGCAATTTCATTTTTTATTGGGACAAAATACACCCAACTATTATACTCTAACTACCAGTACTAAGGTCTGTGTGACAATCTTGGCCTGCAACGTTTAGAAAGGATTATCCCACTTTCACTTGAAACAAAGCATGAAGTTTTACATTGTTACACCCAATTAACTTTTCAACTTTATCTGAAACATTATTCTGTCTTCCTCATGAGGTCTTACCAGGCCTGTCTAAGTCAGTCAACATGCCCACTTCAGGCTGAGAAAGTGTGATGAGGGACGGGTATAAAAATACTTCACAGCCCGAAATACACACGCCTTCTATAATTAGTGAGACACGAACAGGGTCGCCAATGTAGCACACTGAATATCATTGCAACTAACCACTTCTTTGTATCTTTTTTACTGAACAGATGTGATGCTCAGTTTATTAGCATTGCTCCTGTGCCAACTGTTGCTTACAGTTATTGCTTCTTTGTGTCAGTGCATAATCCTTTTTACTGTCAGGAGATAATTCCTAGATGACTTGGAAACAATGAGGCATAACAAGAATTTAACTGCTGCATACAATCAATGTATAAGGCTACAAAGATTAGAAATAAAGTTAAGCTGATAAAGCTATATAGTTATAATGCCTAAAGACATCTGAGCAGAAACAAAATTTAGACTTAAGCAATTAAATAAATTAGTACCAAATAGCTAGCAAGTTTCTGCATGAAATAAAATATTGTTCTCATAATTTCCCTGTACTCTTTCCCATCAGATAAAGGAAAAATGAGTTCTTAACAATCCCCTGCCTTTTTAAAACCAAAGAGATAAAAGCAAATTTTTCTGTAGCTCCAACTGGTGGTAACACCATGTGTTCTTCGAGTCAATTTCAATGAGTCACCATGTTGGCTGAGGGAGGTGGGGGATAAAAAAGAAGGGAGCAAGACAGACTGCAGAGTATCCGTTCTATCCGCTGCCAACCAATTCTGTGGTGCTGAAGCAAGCAGTGTCTGGATCAGAGCACAGCAAAATACAGTTGAGTGTCAGAGCATTTGTGCGGCTGCTGTAAAAAGCCCTCAGCAAAACAGAATTGTTGCCTTTATTCTCATCAATATACAAGAGGTCATATCACATATGTAACACAAATATCTACAGGGGCAGCAGGCCCTTTTTTAATCATTCGGTCAAACCCACACAGTTTGGCCAGTATGAAACTGATACTGTAGCATGATCTAGGTTTCCTTGGTTGACAAATGATATACTCAATCACAGACCATGTTTTTGTTCTTGCACCATATACAGAACAATAGTAGTAAAAGATTAAGGGTGAGACAGAAATGCTGGGATTCATTTGAAGCTCCACGGGGAATTTTTTTTAATATAATGTTACTTAGTTCCAGTTTTGCACTGCGGGTCCCAATGACAGCTTACTGCACCAAGCATGCTTTGGTTCAATGCGGGAGGGATGGGAGGCGCGGAAGGAGGGCTGGCAAAGTGGATCATTCAGCAGGAGCAGAATGCGGTTCAACGTTATGGCGCAATACGTAACGGAGGAGATGCTGTCATGGTGGTTTTGCGAGAACACACAGTCCAAAACGTTACCACATCAATCTCATAATCTAAAATGCCATAAAACAGACAATTGTTGCGAACGGTGAATACAGCTCCCAGGTACTACTAAGCTACCTGTGAGCTGTATTCTTACGTAATCGCAATTGGTGGCGATTACAACGTTTTTTTCCTCGCTTGTTGCGCATGTCACACTATATTCAAAACACCCTGCTGTTGTGCTTGTGAGAGAAACTGCCCGTGTTGCAGCAACCTGTCATTAGGGAAGTCAAAATTGCACTTAGCGAGACAATTAGCGGGAGTTTTTGATATCTGACTGGTATGATTAACGAGATGGGTTTCAATATCACGTTAACACTATACGGTCTATTTTTATCGTTACACAGCACCATCTTCACAGCGACCACCACGCCCACTCTCGACTCCAGGCAAACGATAAAAAAAACCCCTGCAAACCTTAATCGGAGCTTGTAGGATTTACCACGGTATTAACAAACATTTGAGGAAAAAAAGGCAAATGACTGGAACAACACTGCGCCTACTTTCTCTTACACTACGACGTGTATGCTGCGAAGCGGACACAACGTTACTACTGCAGGAGCGGTTTTCTCTCATCAACTGCTAAATAACGTTACACGGAAAACCGCAGACCTAAATTATGGTAAACTGACAACTAAGCCAACGTTATGATACAGTGGGCCCACCGTACGATTATCTGGAGTTTTAGAGCTAACGTTAGCAAAAACCATTAGATAGCTATCATTAGCTTGTATAAACATTTATATCAAGAAAACACACGAATAGCAAATAATGCGCTGTAACTGGTGCAGTTATGATTGCCACGCGATGTGTTAGCTCGAGTCTGTCGCAGAAAGGTGCAATCGATGTCAACGGTAGCGTTACCTAGCTAACGCTAGCTAGGAGTGCTAAGTTACTCACGTTAACATTTGCAATCCTCTACTTACCATTGTCCCGTAGAGTTTTCAAGCTCTGTGAAGATGACAAAACGACAAACGTGAGGTTCTGTATCCCCTTTGTATGGACACAGTGTATTTACTGAAGTAACTATACTATCTCAAAGTCTATTTGGGTATTTATCTGTGCAGCTTGTATTCCAGTGCAGTAGAGTTCCTCGGACGCGTCGATTCCAGCTAGATATGCCGTTTGAGTAACGCTACTGTATCCCT
Source organism: Acanthurus leucopareius (assembly GCA_029814765.1). NCBI lineage: Eukaryota > Metazoa > Chordata > Actinopteri > Acanthuriformes > Acanthuridae > Acanthurus > Acanthurus leucopareius. Next base: position 2,396,954 of record JAQMCX010000046.1, read on the forward strand.
CCGCTGACACATCTTTGCCCCTTCCGCTTAAAGCATAGCCGAAATACTGAACACTGCGCATGTGAAAGTGGTTTAATTGCGATACGCGTCCACTGTTCGTTATTCAGTGTACATTTGACAACTAGGATAAAACACAAAACCACAATTCTTATTGCTCTATATAAGCCTAGCGCGCAAAGATACCACCCCACCACCAGGGACCTCTAATACATCCATTGAAAAGAGGACCAATGTATGGATGATTAACAAGACACGCAATTCCGGAAGGGTTTTTCTGCATTTTTCTCTGACCAACATATTCATTATAACAGAACATAAAGACGAGACACTCTTGGACAATGTAACGATTATACAGGTTTATGTTGTGACCACCAGTTTAATTTTTTATACCGCAACAACAATGTCAAATACTCACATATCTGGAGTTTTCATGGGTCCGCGTCTTGTAGAGTGATGAATAGTTTCTGTATGTATTGTTGCATTTTATTGAGCCTACTAAAGATTTATGGTAAAATTTACAATAAACGTTTACTGGAAAGTTATTGTAAGGATTAATGATAACAAGATGTTTTACTTCTGAACTGCCAACATTATTTAACTAAACAGCACATCTTCGTAATGTAATGACAATTAAACAGCCATATTATTACTGACATTGGGTAAATTTTATCTAAAAAATAAAAGTGGGCTGTAGGGACAGTTTGAACAAGTGTTTTGTCTCCTCACTTTAGACTGCAAAGAAATAGGTAATACCACTGATGGGAATCAAAACCTTGCCCGGTGACAGAAAACATGTCTGATCAGTCTGTTTCTTTGCAACTAAGGTGTCAATCGAATGGATCAGCAAACAGAGGCAGATTAGTGTTGCCTTTCAATAGCACAATAACCACTGGGAATTGCAATTATTGAAGCAATTTTTTAGAGTGACATGGCAATTATAAATGCACAAAAAATCTGAATAACTCATTAGGTGATCCTCCAAATATATAAAATGTATATTTTTATTCTGTAACTGTGTCATGTGAACATGTTATTTCAAAAAATTTAATCTGGAAAGATGCTTTTAAATAAAAGCACAAAAAAGTTTTTACGGGTGGGAATTAACCAGTGAAAATTGTCATTTTTCAATATCACTGTAAGATAAAAACAAAAAGAAGAAAAATAATTTTAAAAATACTCAAATTTGGAATTGAGGTTTGTATGGATTTTATGAATTCCAGGCTACAGAGCATTTTTTTGGATTTTAAAGGTACAATGTTATTATATATATATATATATAGACAAAAAGTCTATAAAAACAACTTTGTCCTTGCTATTTTGTTGAGTACTTAAATTTATCCAAGATGCTTCCAACATTTTTCCAACCCAGAGATAATTTTATTCAAGGTAATGGAGTATTTCATTATGTCACCCATGGCTAACACTACATAGCCTCTTTGTTGTGTTAGACCAGTACCATGTACTTGTGAATGTCTAAATCAAGTTTACTTTAAGATCAGATATCTCTTGAACCTTCAGTGTTTTTCCGGTAAACATCAAATATTTCCTTGCTAATGATGGAATGAACAGATAAGCTTTTTCAAACTTGGGACACGATCGTTTGATTTTTAACTGTTTGTACACAATTAAATTTCAATGTAATTTATTAACGGGTTCTTTTCTGCAAGTCACAAAGGACTCCAGCAGAGGGAGGCATTGCTCCAATATTGTCTGTCCATAGTGACACAGCTGTGTTGCATTGCATCAAGACAATATGTCAAGGAGCACAAATAAGCACTAAGAACAACTAACACAGCCTGTTTGCAGCCCAGTCATAGCATGGCCAAAACAACAGTACTATAAGAAAAACAGTAGTGTCTACGAGGGCCAACGATGTTTTGGGCAGTTTTAATCACTCGTTGCAGAGTGCTCCTGTCCTGGACCGTGCACATCCCATACCAGTTTGTGATGTTTTCAGTCAGGATGCTTTCAATCACTCCTTTGTTGAAGTTGACAAGAACTTGGCATGGGAGTTTTTGGCTTTTTTAAGTTTCCTCACATCCGCTGTGGATACTGACAATGGCCAGTCTTCTGGAGGCGGAGTACACTTTAAATCTGACTCCCTGTTGAGGAGATGAAAGTGAGCATAAAATGTGTTTAGCTTGTCTGGTAATGTGGCCTCACACATGATGGGAGTGCTCCTGCTTTTGTAGCCTGTAACACTTTTGACCGCCTGCCACATGTCTTTGCTGTTGTTGGTGTTGAGGTCTCTCTCCAGTCTCTGTTGATGCCTTTGCTTTGCCTCCTTCATGCCAGCTTTCAGTTTTGATCTGGCATTGTTGTAAGTTTCTTTGTCACCTCACTTAAAGGCAGCTTTTTTGGCTCTGGACAGAGCTCTCACCTCTCCATTCATCCAGGCTTTCTCATTAGGGAATGTTTTAACTGTCCTTATTTTTACCACATCACCAGCACATTTGTTGATGTATGGTGTCACTGATGATGTGTATTCTTCAAGGTCGATATGGTTCTCCTGGGTAGCAGCATCTTTGTACATCTGCCAGTCTGTGCATTCAAAACAGTCCTGTAAAGCCGCTGTAGCTACATCTGTCCACACTTTAACTGTTTTTACAGTTGGTCTGACCTTATTTATTTAGATGTTGTAAAAGGTAACCATGATTCAAGATTCCTTTGCTGCCTTTGTCGGTTGTGAATATTCTAAAAAAAAAAGACACAGTCACAACATGCATCGCCCAAGCTGAAGAAACCATTTAGGAGAAATTCAGCAATACGGAAGCTGCCCTGGCTCTACAGGAGTACCGTTCATGCTGTGACAACATAGGGATCATAAACCTGCCAGAGAAGGCTAATACCCCCTGACATTCGTCTTATCAGAAGCAGTCATGGTGGCATAGCTTATTTTAAAACAAACCGAGATGGCACTCAAACACAACTCTACTCAGAAATACTGGGCTCTGCACTTACTTTGGACGGACCTTATCTGTTTTTATTTCTGAAAACACTGGATCCACTTATGACCCACAGATTCTTTGGAGTAACATTAAAGGTTGTATAAGAAACACAGCCATTTCTTATTCTTCTCATCTTATCAAAATCAAACTAAATAAAATTAATTGTGTGCCTGATGTGCAAAGCACAATCTAAGGCCCAAAACTTTCACCCCACATATATGATTTTCATATCAAAATGTAGGAAAATTTGTGCTTGTCGCATGTAACTTTGAAATCAAACAAGCGTAAGTTCTTGAAAGGTCAGAAGTGACAAGAACTTCCCCAACTACCCCATTAAGCCCCATGATAACTTGCACCCAACTCTGCAGGAAAGCAGATGTCCCCAATTTTTTTACATTGCCCCGGTTACCACATGTTTGACACCACAGCAATAAAATGTACTTGAATACATTTGGCATGATGTGTTCTTGCACAAAATGTATTGGCTTTGGCTGCAGGATTTATGGTCTAGGCCAGGGGTCGGCAACCCGCGGCTCTGGAGCCGCATGTGGCTCTTTCATCGCTCTGCTGTGGCTCCCTCTGTCTTTGGAAAATAAATAAAGAGTATTTAATTATAATTTATGTTATTTTATTTTGTTTATTTTTTAAATATAATTCTAAATTTGAAGATTATGGTGCTCTTGTAACATTAAAATAAAACCATTTTATTTTCTGTTTTTCTTTTCTTTTTTTTTTGTCGCTCAAAATATGCGTCACAGCCACGACATGTGCAACACCCGCCTGCACACAATTCACTTAGTTTTTCAACCCCAGGTAGGCCAACCATGAATATTTCCAAGAAAAGAAAAGTTTCTGAAGAAACCAGAACATTTACCGGACAGCACATTAAAGACATCACTTTAGCTGTGGCGTACTCAATCGCCAGCGTCTTTTTTTCGGAATTCAAAATGTTCAAAAATTTTTTGTTGTATGCAGGAAAAAAAAAAAGTTTGCTCTGTACCAGTTCATTGATTTCATGAATGCAACACACTATAGTTTTTTATACATAGATTAAAGGTAAAAAAACAACAACATTCTATTATATATCAACAAACCTTCCACCTCTCTTCCTCACATTCTAAACACCTTCTCTAACTTAAGCTCCTTGTTCAGTTATAAAATAAATTGTTCAAAATCAGCCCTTATGCAAATGATAAACCAGAGACCTGTCCTGCCATGCTCTGGGAAGCCTTCAAGGTCACCCTTAGGAGCAGTGTCATCTCAATTGATGCATCCAGGAAGAGAAAAAATAAAGCTAGATTAACTGAGCTAGATCAACTGATTGAAAGGCTCGATGAAGAAATTGCTATGACTCTGTCCATGGAGCTATAAAGAAGATTCTTTTTTGTTTTTGTTTTTAAGTTTGCATTTTTTTTAATTTTTCTTTTTGTTGTCGTCCTTGGTAGTGTGTCTGTGTGGCAGGAGGAGTGGCTGGCTGAGCAGGGTCTCTGTAACTAGGCGTACATGGGACTCATCTACTTGTCGCTACTACTACAAGAGGCTGATAAAGACGCCATTCCAGTGCCAGAGTATCCCATTGAAGTTGTGTGTCTTGCTGTCCTGCCGGTCTGCTTCCAGCTTCTCAGCCTTTTTGTATCTTTGGGTCAAGCCAGTAATTTCCACCTGCTACACCAGCCAGCCATCAACCTTCAATACCTGTCTACTGTTTTTTTTCATCAGTCTCAGTTGAATAAACAATTTAAGAGGAGTCTACATCTCCATCTCTGCATTTCAGGGTCCAAACGCTGGGCTATAACATAACAATATCTCCCTTTTAATGGAACTAAAAAATACACTGAATTGTCAAAAGACATCTTTGTAAATGTTAAAAAGAAGGAGGCCTGGCTCTTCCCAGTTTTATCTTATCCAGTATAAGGACTATGACGTATTGGCTAGAGAAGTCAATAATGGTGGCTGATTGGTTAAGACTCGTGTGCCATTTTGTTATCACCTTGTAATGTTGGAAGATTCTTTCATAATGAGGTGATTCACAATATGTGTGAATCTGGAGACAAAAAGATCACACTTTAAGCTGTCACCCATACCTTACGCACTACCTATTACTGGGAACTCCACTTTCATACCATCCAAATTAGACAATAGTTTTAAGCTCCGGCAAAATACGGGCATAATATACAGGTTTTATATATTGATGACGTTTTTACCCCTTTTCAACAGTTTTGAAGTAAATATAAATGATCAAGAGGTAACAGCCACGGACACCTGCTAATAAGAGACTACGAAAGGACACATTAGTGAAATTTTGAGACGTTTAAAGGCTCCGGTGTTGATGAAGGCTTCCAGCTCTCATGAGTGTCAAGGACCAAACCTGGAGCCCTTATTTGGGGATGGCAGACTTAATGCAGTAATAAAGATACAAATAGATGGAGTCATTATAGAGAGAGTCAATGAATTTAAATTCCCAGGGGTAACAACAGACAAAAAGATTAGTTGAAATATCACATATGAACCATGTACAATTTTGAATTTCAAGAGGTATTGCAGTATTAAGCGAAGCTATACGCGTTCTAGACACTGAAACATTCTGCAGTCCACCATTGTGCCTTTACATGTATGAAAGAAAAATTAAGAAATAAAGAGCTTGTTAGATCTCATCGACTTTATCTCCGCTTCTCTCTTGCTCTTTGTCTCCATTCAGCATTAGTATATTAAATTGTCCTAATAAAAATTTAATAAAGCTCTTGTTAGATCACTTGTAGTTATGCTGATACACACAGAGCAGTGCATCTTTTCTCACTGGCTTTTCTGTCTCTCTCTCTCTCTCACCATACACGTCAGTATATTTACTTTTTCTCTACAAGTTTAGTTACATTTTCTCAGCTTCAGGCAACAAACTCATTTCCTTTCTGTCTTACAAACTTGTGTGCATTGAAAAATGCTTGGCTGTGTTTAAGTGTCTGAGTTACAAAAAAGGATAACAGTTAAGGTCCCAACTTTCGCAAGAAGACAGGCTGAGACCTGTCAATCACTCCTAATCGTGCCCAAAAGAGCAGCGCATTTATCTCATCAGCTTTCTCTCTCTTGCTCTCTGTCTCTCACTGTATACTGTTTGTTTATTTACTTTTTGCAGAAATGAACAAAGTAACAAAAATAATAGTTTTTTTTCAACAATAAAGCACATTAACCTATGCATATATTAATCTTAAGTGACAATAAATATCATATATATCTATTTATAGGACACTACATAAGTTTAAGCCACTAACAGAAGCCCATTTTCATAGAAAATATGACATTTCCTGTCACCAGTAGAGAATGCTTTGAGTATGACTGTAAATTGACATGAACATGTCTTCAAGAGGAAAATCTTATCAAATGTTTTGATTTTGAAGCAGATTGGACTCTTTACAGAGAAGTTCTAGCCATTTTTTGCATGATAACGAAACTTGTAAATTGATGCTCACCATCACACTGTTCAATAGCCGCACACACCTTTGTAAACAGATCATCCTCAAGGTCTTTTCTATAAGCCGTGCAAGTTTCAGGTGGATAGGGTGAAGCCCCTAGGAGTTGTGAGTTCAATATGACCTTGGAAATTGGCCCAATACTAAACTTTGATTCAAAATTTATGACTTCTTGTTTGACTTAACTCATGATACTAAGACTTTTTTGTAGGTCTTGACGTTCTAAATATGCCCCCCAATTTTCATGATTCTATGTCAAAGGGACTACAGGGGCTGCTCTGTTGAAATTTTCTTGGGGGTGCTTTTAAGCCAATTTGCCACACCCAAAACCAATTGTCTTATGGGTTTGCAGAACTCACTGCTACTGGTGTCTGTGCCAAATTTGGAGTTTTCATGCATCCCTTGTGCCTGAAAAACAGCTTAATGTTTCATGGCAAAGGATGCACTGCCACACCAACAGCGTTTGGTGAAAACTCAAAAGCTTCTCAGTCAAGCATCATGAAAGTCTTGACTCCATCTGGGACCAGTTTCATGTAAATCTGGTCGACCTGTAGGCAGAAATACATGAAAATGTGAAAATATGTCATTTTGGTTGCCAGTAAAGTACTACAGTGACTACAGTAAGATATTATTACATCAATTTGTTCAGCTCAAGAATCTTATTTAGCATTTGAAATTTGGTTCGGTTTGGACAAAGATCAGTGAATTTATAACACTTTGAGTGCTCACAACGAGACAACAAAGTTCGCCATGCTGCAGCATGCAGGCGCTCTGGTGAAAACTCACCATTTTTGTACCAGAGCTTCACCAAAGTTATAAGTCCATCCTACTGTCTGCAATACTTGTAAGTAAAAAACATGTCATTTCCTGTTGCCAGTAGTTGGTGGTGCTTTGACTTTTTTAAAAAATATTTGCACATGGATGTGTTAAGGATGACATAGTTATAGTGCTCTAGAAGTTTGGGCCAGATTGGATCCTTAACAGTGGAGTTACACCCCACTTCTACAAAAAGTGCAGTAGTAGATAAAACCTTTGATAACTTTTCATTCTCAAAGCCTTATCTACAAACTGTACAAGTGTCAAGTGGAAAGAATAAATCCATTAGTGACCATTGTGTGATGCAGAATTTGCTGAATCCACTAAAGGACGTTTAAAAATGATGACAGTTATGATTTGTGATTCCAAGGGCAAAGCAGAGTGAGAAATGATCACAGACCATTCCTTGCTCCCATCATCTAGTGTAAACAGTTCAATAATTATAGAGATAATATTATTTTTAAACATTTGTGTCCGACTGTGCTGTACTGCCAACACGGATAACTAGAAAAAGTGGTACAGTGTAAAAAAAGATTTTTGCTTTCTTGGCTTTACAACAAACATTTTTCAAATAAAAATCAATACACTTTAGTTACTATAATGCCAAGAGCAATAATGCTCTAACAATGATATTCAAAACCAAAAACCTGTAAAACAACAGTTTCCTTGGTGAGTACACTTTTTCATAATGTTGTCTACTTCAGTACACTTTTAATAGTAGACTTCTAATGCTCTTCTGCATGATAAACTGAGTGCAGAGCCATTTTTTGATGACAGCTACATAAAGTTCTTTCCACATCATTAGTTTTCCACTTCACTTGACATTTTCTCACACACGTGTACAAGGTAACAGGCAAAAAATGGGAAACTACATAAAAGCAGGTGGTAATTAAAAGTCGAAATGCATTACTATGACACATTATGACAGTAAAAAGATAATGTTAATTAGAGTACTTACCAATTAGACACATCTAGGTGTCCATGCCGCAAATATTTGTTCTGTCTGCTGTCAGTGTAAAGATTGGTTTTTGTGTCGCACGGGTACAGTTGAATTTGAGAAGTTAAGAAAACCAAGCATCGAGAAATTGTAGCCTATTACTTTTACTTTTTACTGCGTTTACAACCAGAACTTCACTGATGTCAAACCAGCCTTAAAAAAGTAAAGTATTTATTTTTTTCCTCAACAAATTAGGATTGTAAACTTGTTTTCAGTTTGCATGTAGTACTTGTTATAATGCTTTACTTAATTTGTTCAATTTATTATTTGTAAATTTATAGATCTGTTTGTTGTTGACATACTGACTTTATTATTTTGATTTGGGTATATCAGACGGTCACTTTTATTTTGAAATCAGTGCTCCTCCCATTTTACTTAATATACAGTTTCATTGCAAAAATAAGTAGAGGCTGTTTTGGTATATACATACATACATATATGTATGTATATATATATATATATATATGTATGTATGTATATATGGTCTCTATGTTACCCCTTTGTCTTTGTCTGATCGTCTGTTGTTTCTCTCTGGCTCAGCTTTGTTCCCTGGCTCTGTTTGGTCCCCAGCTCTATCTCCTTTTCCTGATCCTGCTTCTCTCTCTGGGTCTGTATCCTGGTCTCCATCTTGCCTGTTTTCTGGTTTGTTGTTTGTTTGTTGTTTAATTTTTAGTTCCTGTAATTTCTTAGTTTTATTTCTGTGTGCATTATTTGGCTTCCTTAGCTTTTGTTTTCCATCAAATTCATTTGTAATAAAGCTTGCTTTTTGAGTGGTGTTTCTGCATTTGGATCCACTGTTGTTTGTAATGTCACAGGATAATGAAGAGGAAAAGAAGAAAAAAGACAAAGAGGAGACAAGTGACAAATTATGAGGATCTGTCAGTTGATGAAACTATATTTTTTTAAAAACCTCTAAAATTAAAACTATCTTTGAAATCATATTTGTAATTCCTGAGCATAATGCTTGAGTAGGGATTGGCATGTCATTTCTACATTAGCCAGGGCATAAACACACAACCTCTGCCTCCAAAAGTAAAGTTACAACCCTGTTGAGCTAAATGTCAAATGACAAATCACAGATGGCATTACACTTTGACTCTGACAAACAGCAGGGCTGCACCTGGGAAATTTTACCTCATTTAGATATGATGACTGTATTTAAGAAAATTGACTGATGGGGTGCTAGAGAGTGATGAAGGAGTAAGACACACCTCAAGATAGCTTGTCATTAACTTGACTAGAACTTTACAAAAACACAAATAAGGTCAATGTTAGCCCCCTCCAGATCAATCTAAACACATCAATCTCTGGGACACAAGTCCTAAAATGGCTAAGCCTGGCAAAGTCAAGAAGAACAGAGCAAGTGATCCAGGCCCCAAACTTCAGAACTCAGAAACCCATGACACAGAGGACAGAGGCACAGGAGACCCAACAAACAAGCTGGTGCTCAAGGCCATAGCCAACTTAAGCTCGGAGGTGAACCCCTTCAAGTTGGACATGTGTACCACCATAGAAATCCACATCACAGAAATATCTGCTACTATCAGGGATGGGATTTCATCATTAAACAAGAACATTTAGAAGTCTATTTCAGAGCTGAAAACTGATTTGGCTGCACGATAGGAGCTAGACTAGTGAAATTTGTTATCAATAACTCCACGCTTCATACCAGGGTAGATCAACTGACAGTGAAGGTTTAACGACTGAAAAAAGTGAAGATTGAGGCTTGATTGACCAGGAACAACATCAGGATCATGGGGATAGAAGGAAGAGAAGGGCAAAGGTGAGAGATTTCATTCATTTAAGAAACTAGTCACATAGAAGAACTGAATAAGCAAATTGAGTGAGCAGGGACAAGCGGCCTTAGCCTCCTCTAGCCATTTTAATATGCTCCACTCCTTGCTAATATTTTAATATAACAAGTTTTTCAGAGAGCCTTAACCTCCTGTATCTTTTTTGCCAATCTGTGACCTTTGGCGCTTTATGAATGAATTTTTATTCCTATACATGGTATGGGAAAATATCAGGACTGTGATTACTGGAACTGTTTGTACTGTACTGTGCGATTAGCAGCTTAGCAGATTAGCTGTTTTTTATTCAGTAACAGTTTGGGAAAGATACAGAATTTAATTTTTGGGGTTATTATTTAATTGCAAATAGTTGCAATTTTTAGTTTAACCCTCATTGAAATACTTTGAAAGTCAAAATTTCAACCATAGAATGTTATTGAAGGACATAACAAGACTTCATTACTCTTGTGACATTTAAAAAAAAAAAAAAAAAATTAAATGGAAAAAATCAAGCTCAATGAAATGAACAAAAACGTTTCCTTGCCCTAACATGATAAAAAAAATTTCAAAAAGTGCATCTATGAGAAATACAATAAAAACACTTCTAAAGTGAAAAAAACCCACTTTTTTACAAATTAAAACATAACTTTCAGAACATTAGTGCTGATACAGGCACTTAACTTTTTAACTTAACTTTTTAACTTAACTTAACTTAACTTAACTTAACTATAAACACATTATCACAGTTGGCAACATTAGACCACTTAGTGGTATTTTATGAAGCAGTTATGCTTAGTGTTCAGACAAAGGTGGACCTTGCAGACCCTGCAGACAACATTTGACCTGAGAATTTGGTATTTCCTGCTGCAGTACTTGCAGGTCTGGTGTTTGGCATGTACAGGGGCATGGAAGAGGGACAGATCAAACCGCACAACCTCATTTGAGGTGTAGCTGCAATGTCCCCGGACAGGCGTGGGGACATCAACATTGGTGGTCAGGTGGTCAGATGAAGGTAAGCTTCTTCGGGAGCTAGACATGGGCGACCTCTGGCTGCTGGCACACGTGAACACCTGGATTCTGAAATCTTTCAGAGACATGCCATTCATACCAAGGGCCTTGCAGTTTGTACACGACCCAGGCATTTTTGAGATCAATGAGATGGTGTACGCAAACAATCGCAGGTACCACCTCTTGGACTTCATGGGGGTGCGGAAGAGGTGGACCAACATGTCACTCTTATCAATGCGCCCCATGCTGGCATTATAACTCCTAATGACACCTGGACAGCTCACAGACTCCTTCCTCTTGGTCTCATTGGAGTATCTGATGACTGAGGACATAGGCTCCACCCCTATATCTCTTGACAGCAGAGTGACCAGTTTGTTGTTGTTCCACCTGAGGACCAGGATCCAATCGTCACTGCTGATGTAGTCACATGTACCACGAGGGACATTCTTTTTCTCAATCTCCTTGACGAACTTGAGTGGAGGATTTCTGATTCTGTTGTCCCTGGCTGTCCCTGTTTACCTAAGAAAAGAAAAGAAAAGTTAAACTTTATTGTCCCAGAAGGGAAATTTGTCTTGGGCATATAGCGCAACAAAGCTGCAAGCGTAAAATAAATACAATTTACAGTAGACAGTAGGCAGTACTTGTAGTTCTGGTCTTGGAGGTACCGCATTAGCTCCAGGCTGGTGAAAAAGTTGTCTGCAAAGATGACAGTGTGGTACTGGCCAGAACAGCGACAATCTGGCTGGTGGCACCCAAGGCTTTTCCTTCAGGTGTCAGGGGGATATCATGGGCCTCCAGTGTAGTCTTGCCCTGGTACAGCAAATGTCGTGGATGAAGCCATCCTCAGAGGCCCTCGCAAACAACTTAAAACCCCACTTGTCTGGTTTGTTTTTAATATACTGCCTCAGGTTGCTGGCTGTCTTCCCTTTGTAAGCAACCATCACCTCGTCCCACAGACTGCGTTGGGGTCTGTGTCTCATGCCTGAAGGCGGTATTGAGGAAGCTGAACAATGGCTGGACTTTGAAGAAGTGGTCAGTGCTGCTAAGGATCTGGTCGTTGTCATTGAAGAGGACCGCCCTTGTCAGCAGCCTGAACCTCTTTGAAGACATCAGGTTGGCAACTTGAGGGACCCTGGTCTCCATAGCCCAGTAATCTTCAACAGATGGGAGCCGAGCAATCCCCATATTAATGAGGATGGCCACGAAGGTCATCATTTCATCCTCATTGGTGGTGAAAGTGGTGTTTATATCCTTCTGAGCAGCGTACAAGTTGGTGTGGTATGTGATATGCCGAATGATGTGGGGGCCAAAGTACCTCTGACAGTACTGGAAAGGGGTTTCAATCTAGTCGAGGTGGGAGTGCTGGTATTCAGGCAGGGCTGCGTTGTCCAGGTCAACTTTGTGCCAGGTGGTTGGCCTGGCTGCAGACTTCCTGCTTTTGGTGGGCCTCTTGACTTGTGGTGCTGGCTGTTCATTGTCGTCATCATCATCGTCATCATCCTCAGCCTGGAGCACCTCCACTGCAGGCTGCATGTGCCTCCTCTTAGAGGAGAGGCCCATGCCACTTGTGCCTTGAACGTCTGGGTCGTAAGTGGGTGGGACAAAGTCTGGGTCTGCCACATCTTCATCATCTTCCTCATCATCATCACTGATGGCAGGGTGGACTGGCACAACAGTCTCCCTACATTTTCCATAGAACAGCCGTGTAGACAACTGATGAAACATAAAATGCAATAAAACATAAAATAAAACAACTGTTATGAGGTCATAACAATGACAATATATTCACTGCAATACATGTAATAAAACAAAACATCTGTCATAAGGTCATAAAACTGACAAAAATCACTCATATTCACTGCAATACATGCAATAAAACATAAAACAACTGTTATAAGGTCATAAAACTGACTAAAATCACTTATATTCACTACTTATAGCTCGAAAATGTCTAGATGATGGGTTAAACTTCTCATTGAATCACTGTCTAGTATTATACAAACTTTTGACAACATTCTAACATAATATCCTAAGTTGTATTGCCTTATTTGTAAAGAAAAATGTGCGAGGTATGGCTTACTAGATGCATCGGGTGCAGTCGAAAAACGGACATACCCTATTGACTCCAGCGTTTACCTGATCAAATATAGTGCACACATTTTTCATGCCGAAATTTCACTCATTTCACTAAGTCCTCTGCAAACAACACACGTCATCACTTCGCACAACTATTCAACCATAAAATGTGTGAGTTTCATCAACATACCATGAGTAGTTTTTATGTTTTCAACATAATTGTGAAGAAAGACCGAGTCAAACTGCCACTTTTTTTGACTTCTGGAAAAAAAGGAAGTTGAGCGTGTCCCAGGTCTCCATTGATTGGTCAAATGCCACGATGACGTATACTGTGACGTAGAACGATCTTCACTGATTGGCTGGATGTAAACCACGTGTTTCTCAACCTCACTGAGAGGCGGGAGGGACGCAATTTGTAAGGGGTGCGCAACTTACCAAAAACGGTAATTTGCCTGATAAAGGGTTAATACTGCCCATAGTATACTCGTGCCAAAACTGTCTTTCTTTAGAATTGGGTATTGATCTTGCTTATTTTTGTTTATATAGAGTTTTTCATAACAGCAAATTATTTGGGGGTAGAAGGTGACGGGAGGTGGACCCCGCTTGCTCCATATCATCACTTGGATGCCTAACTAACAGGGATCTTTACTGTGAATTTTTTTGTGATACTAATACAGGTTAATGTAAATTTGAAAGGAAGAGGAAGGCGGTTAACCCTAGTTGAAATGTGCAATGTCTAAAAAATATAATAAAGAGAGGTTAAGTTTTTGCATATATTAAAACCTTATCACCAGACTAACCCAGTCTAGTCTGTTGCGCAAGAACTGATGAAGCCCCTTGGATTAGAGGTGAAACATCTTCACTGACAAATTGACAGCTGCGTCCAATTGAATTTCCCAGATATGACTCTGACCTGGACGAATGAGAATATTCACAGATACTTATCACCAGATGCAATATTTTTATGGGGCACTGATTTTAAAAATGACTCTCCTATCAGATTGAGATGTAAATGGAAAGGAAACATTTTCACTCATCCTTTCCTACTAAAGCAATAAGTATTGCAATTATGTTTAGAAAGGGCATCCCCAGGGCCGCTGTTTAGCTCGCTTGGTAGCGTGCGCGGCGCATATACGGCAGGCTCAGTCCTCCACACAGCGGTTGCAAGATCGATTCCGGCTCTGACCCTTTGCTGCATGTCACTACCCCCTCTCTATCTCCCCGTTTCACCTCTGTCCTATCAAATAAAGGCCAAAAGCCCCTCCCCAAAAAAATACAAAAAAAAAGAAAGGGCATCCCTTTCATTCATAAAGACGTAATATCTGACAAAGAAGGTCGATATCTGGCTCTAGTTCTGAACTTTTTACATTGTTCACCATATAAACACCCAATGTAGATAATCTGTTTTTTTTTTTTTTTTGAAAAGTAATGTTTCTTATCCCAGACATCTTATAATCAAATCTTATTATTGGAAGGGAATTTAATTGTCTTGTGGATCCACACCTAGACAGATCTTTTACCCGTAAAGTAGATAAGAGCTCAAGTGTTTTTCTTAATGCTTTTAGTGATAATACTCATAATAGTGATAATCTCATCTAATCACAAATCACCATTCTGGTAATACTAGATAAAATTAATACATTTGGACTTTTATCTGGATACAAAATAAATTGTGACTAAAACTGAGCTAATGTCCATACTTGCACATCATAATTACTGGCTACAGAGCCTTCTATTAAGTATCTTCTCAGATAAATTCACATACCTAGAAATCCAAGTTACAAAATACAACTCTCCAACTCCAATTATTGAATCTATTTCAAAATGCATCTGTGTTTATTTCAGGCCTTTCTTTAAACAAATTTTACTTCCCTTTTCACGAGGCAAAAGAATAGGGAGGAAACACCTCTGCAAACCAAAAAAAAGGGGGAACAAGCTCTTCTAAATTTCATAGCATATTACTGGGCCTAAAATATTAGAATCATGACACATGAACTACATGACAATGAAGATACACCAAATTGGATAAAGCTGGACTACGAAGCCTGCCAGCCTTACTTCTTAAGAGCTATCCTTTCTCTTTCCACCATTAAAATAATTTCTAAAACTGAAAAATAATGATTCATTATACACTGCATATTTGTAACAAATTAAATTACATTTTAATTTTAAATCGATATCATATGCCCTGGCATTGTAGGAAACCCAACCTTTATGCCATCAGGTCGAGATGATACTTTGAAATGTTTTTAAAATCTGGTATCCATATAATAAGAGATTTGTAAATTGGTGGTGTGTTTGCCTCGTTCGTGCAAATACAGAGAAAGTTACCAAGGAGCAAATTCTTTAGATTTATGCAAATGAGAAACTATACTAGAAAATCTCTGTAGAACTTTAAAACTTTCAGTAGCTGTAGTGTTGACGAATGTCTTCTACTATCACCATCCTCAGAAAAAATAAAATAAATATTTGACACCTTACAATCTAATGGTCCTGTTGATCACACCTCAGTAAAAACAAAATGGGAAGAATAAATGGGCACTAATATTTCCGGCATTCAAGAGAAAGAGGGATTCCAGAACATTCATCAGTGCTCCAACAATGCAAGGCATTCTTTTTTTTTTTTTTTTTTTTTATAAATCTTTTTATTGATTTTCTCAGCAACAGTACAAATAAAATCATCATTTCTTTTGTTACAAGGGAGTTTCAGTGCACTCCCAGAGTGAAAGAAGCAGAAATGACATGGTAAACATCATCATCGAATATAAAACAATATTTGTAAAGTGCATTTAACTATGTTGTTGTTCTTTGTTAGAAAAATAAAACATATAAATAAAATATTTGTGGTAGAATTTTTTGTTCTTGCAAAAAATTGCTTTAGATTTGCTTTGCAGTTTGAAGGAAACTTACCTAAAGAAAAAAGCTCAGTGTTACAAGGAATTTTTGTGTAACCCAGCACTGATTTCTTAGCCTTTGACTCACCTCCTGTGAGTGTGTGTGTATCTCACTGTGTAGGTGGCCAGTATCAATGAACCTCTGTAATCCTTTTGTTCGCATATTTCTGCTTTTCCCTGACCCTTTTCTTGTATTGCTCGGGGGGCAACCAGCACAGATTAAGTAACGACAAGCAAAGAAATTGATTTCTGTCTTCAGTCTCCTGAACTAAGAAACATGTACGTTAATCTTTCTTCTGACTGTCTCTCATGTATCTCTCCCTCATTCACGTTAACAGAAGAACTGAGAAATTGAAGGAGGCCGAGAAGAGACAGAAACAATGGAAGACAGATGAAAACAGACATGAAAATTTAAAAAAAAGACAGGTGCAGATAGATTGAAAGGAGCTAACTGAAAGCTAACGGAGGCAGGACAGAAAAGAATGCCAGAGAAAGTGGGCGCTTGAAAAAGAAATAATTGACACGAAATGCTGCTGATGTGCCGACTGGGCCCAATTAGAATGCCATTATGGAATCACTGTAATAACGCATCATTTAATGTATGATCCTGTTCCGACTGGCAAAGTAGCACCAGTCCAGAGCTCTGCCATTCCATAATGTCTTTCCTCCTCCTCTGGCTGTGGACCCAGAAGAAGGACAAGAACAAAAGCTGTGTGTGGGTGAACTTATTATCCTGAAGGCCGACTTGCAGTTTAAATTAGGTCCGCCCTCAGATCCAGGAAGACCAAGTGACACATTGCTAATAATTTCAGTAATGTTTTCCTGCACTAACATGTTTGTACAGAGCTCTTTATAGGTTATATGATTGATGGTGTGTGGTTTGATACAATAATTTACCTTGCAAGTCTTGAGGACAAACTGATCTTTCTTTTGCATGTGCCAAAATGACATTAGAGCATTTAAACAGGGAACACAACCCATTAACTTTATTTCCTAACGTGTTACAGAGATACTGACTCATTAAAAATCCGCAAAAGGTTTAACTTGTAATTTATCATCCTTGAGGTGTATACATTGGCAACTTGAGCCATCTTTCAGTTTGTGAGGAGCCAATTGTTGTGCCTGGGCTCAGTGCAATAATGTGATGCTGAAGAAAATTGTTGCTCAGGGATCCAAAGTTTGCGACACTCATGCTCTTTGTGGCCCCAAGGTGGTAAAACACACTGGTAGAAACAGTGGCCACCGCACACATACCATCTGTCATGGTAATACTCATCACTTCCCTGTGGAAAGAAACACAGAGCAAACTCCCTGCAGCATTGAAGCCAAATAAACAGTCTCATACTGCAGCTGGCATATAAGAAAAAAAACATTCTGGTTGAGTTACTGGCTAATTAACATTATTAGGTTTAACAGCCTTTAGTACAGAAAAAATAAAAAAATTATGAAATGTGGTTTGTCATCTTAATTTTAAAGATGCAAGTTATACAGTGTTATTGTGTTTTATACTGCATGCAAAGTACAGTATTATTGGATCATGTTAACTTTATAGAGCTATCTACTGCAGATTCAAAAAGCAAGATCTCTTCTAATCAGGAATTGTGTGACTACAGGGGCAAACCCCCAAAGCTAAATAATAGTCAACTGTTAGAGAAGAACATTAGCTAAAAGCCCAGTGACAGTGGCTTAATTACACTAATGAATGCAAATTAATGAGACATCATTTATCTGCAAAGAGAATGCAGAGTGTCTGACTGCAAAATCATGAGTAATAACAGACTGTAGGAAGTTTTTAAAAGTATTTAGGTTTTGATAATGCTGAAAGTAAAAGTGAAATGCAAAACTGTCTAGTTACTGGCTTCGAAAGGTGTTGTGCTGACTGGCATGATTACTTTTAGAATTTATTATCTTTTCTTTTTATGCAAATGTAGAGTATGTACCAAGGTACAATATGCATGTGTGTAGAGCCACAAGTAGTTACTTTTATTAAAGCGATTTACTGTGGAAGTGTCACATTCTCCTTAGCCTATAATTGTGCAGGACAGCCAGGCAAAGATAGTGTTCAAGAGTTCTCTCAGAGAGCCGGTGTTATCTATGTTTCTACATGCACCGCTGCATGCCATAATTACTTCCATCACAATTCAGGAGCCTGAGAAGCACTCATGTAGAGAGGTTTCACTTCTCCTCAACAACTTTGCCTGTCAGTCACACATGCATGTCAAACGGGCAAAAATACAAGCAAACTGTGCAGGAACCTTTGCATTCAGTTTTTTTTTCCTGATGTAACTGTTAATTCTTTGCACTGCCATCGATCCTTACCAAAGCTTTTTTCCTCACATAACCAGCATTATTCTATCTTTTGCTTATACCGATAAACACTCACCATCACTACTGATCATGTTCCAAATGATGCCAGTTAGTCACCGATTTCACTCAGTGGCTGTATGGTATCATGGTTATTTAACAGAGACTGCCTGAAATAGGTAATTCAAGTATGCTTCAGCAGCTGAAATCTCAGCTGGCTGCAGAGCAAAAAACAAAATTTCACTTTTTTGAGGAAGTGCTCCAAAATATGCTGCTCCTAAGACGGAAAATCAGTACGTGGCATATGTTGAAATTGTGGTAGGCTGCAACAAATTAATAAACATGTTATTTTTCTTCCTTAACAAGAAGACAACGGGGCTTATCAGGAAAACTTTAATAATTTTGGTATAGCAATGCAAAGTTTTTGAATGTTTATAATCATAACTTTTTTTTTACTTAACCAAAGGGCTGCCCTCGTCTTCTTTATGTTTTAATTAGGGCTGGGACTTTATCGCGTTAACTACGATTAATTAATTAGAGAAAAAATAACGTGACAAAAAAATAACGCATTTAATCACAATTTATTTTTGCACTCCAAACTGCGAGGAATGTTTCTCGTTGCACGAGTTTCCGGAGTAGCACAGACGGTAGGGCAGGCGTGCCATGAGCGGAAGCCCCGTTCTCCATGCCAGTTCGATTCCGGCTCCGAGCATTTGCTGCGGGTCTATAAAATATTGAAAAAAAAAATTAAAAAAAGGTTTGCTTGGTGGAAAACAACTACCAGGTGGAAATCTGGATGTGTCCAAGAAAGAATTTGCCTAACCGAAGCTATTCTAACCTCCAATACGACCTCAACGCCAAACATGTTGCAGCTAGCACAGCCAACAAAATGACAAAAATGTTGCTTCTCGTTTCAAATACTGATATGCGATTAATTGAGATTAGTTAATTACAAAGCCTCTAATAAATTAATTTTTTTAATCGAGTCCCACCACTAGTTTGAATACAATACTAGTTGTTTGAAAAATAACTAATTTTTTTTGTTAATCTGTTATTATTTTTAAACTGTGTATGTGTGGTTCTTATAATGTGAGCTTGACAGACTTAGAAACAGTATGTTTTAGTTTACAAAAGCTAATCAGGATTTGCCTTTGAGAAATCTGAACAAGAGGCCTTTGTTTTGACATCATCTAGGAATAATGATGCCTTTGCAGATTAAACACAAAATGACCTAATTCCAATTTCTGTCTCCTGCAAAAATACTCCTTTATTTTTGCATATATGCACACTCAACCTCGCCATCATTCCATCTAAACAGGGTTTCTCCCTTCAGATTACTACAACCAGGAGCTTTTAAAGCATTTTACAGACTGAACTGCTGCTCTAGACCAGACCAGACCAGACAGTATATTCCCTCGGGGAGATGAGTGGGCCACAGAGAAAAAACCTCTCCAGCTGGAAGCGCCAAGCAGCTGACCTGATGTGGATCTCATATCTAGCCAGCGTCTCCCCTAGCTACAAGTATATGTGTGCGTACTTTTCCATTTGATTTGGTGTCAGTGGTCAGGGATGATAAAGGGGTAAACAGCATATAGCTCAGTGCGTATCTGCCCAACTGGAAAAAAAAAACAACAAACAAACTTTGAAACTTTGCTGTTAAGCATTTCTGTGGGAACAAAGGGAAGTGAGGGAGAATTTGGATACATTTTGGTGAATACGTAATGGATAACAATGTGTCTGTGTGTGTCATGCTGTAACATTAAGCCCCAAGGGAGATAAAAGTAGATGATCGGTAGTGTCTCTCTTCTTTTTGCTGTGTGCTCCATTAGATGAAGTGATCAGAGTGGCACCACGCAGAGTGACAAAGATGAAGAAAAAGACACAAGGCTCTTCTGATGCACACAGACATAATGGCACCAAAATAGAAATTTGTTGTTCATTATATCAAAATACATCAGATGTGTGAACTGTCAGTAACAACAGATGGGTGTGTGATGATCATTTAATTCCCTAGAGTAAATCGAGTGAAATTGCACCTAAAGTACTGCAATGTGGGTTTGCAGGATTTATTTGAAGGCTCACAAGACAATTAAGAGAATTCAATGAAGTATTGAAACCATAAGAAACTCTTACCAAAATTTTTCCTTTATTTATCCCTTAAATTTTTAAAAATTACTAAGCGTTTTTTTCCTCAGTCCTTCCAAAAGTATTCAAACAAAGTGGGAAAAGTAGTCAATGCACAACCTGGTCAGTACCAATTGATATGTGCAAATGATGATGATGCATCATTAGAAATCATTGTATGGTGAATATAGTTTGATAATCTGTGCAGTGGTTTCCAAATGATTTAAAATGGATTTCAAGATTTTACTTGCACTCTGTAGTCTGCCTTCATCAAAAATCTGTGTGCTAAAAATGGAAAGTCATTGTGCAAGCTGTTAAAGAAACAAAATTTGCCCTACTTAATTTGAAATTATGGTGTGTTTTTGAGATAAGAAGCCCCTGCTTTATTAGAATACCTCCTGCCACACACAGTAGTTCTTTTTCTTAAAAGAACTTTGTAATTTTAGTCAAAAATAGTAAAGACAGAAAAATTCATCACAGAATAGGAAATTAAGTTAGTTATTTAATTAAAATCCAAATAATTTATTGTAAGCTATAATTCCGTACTCATTTATCAGAAACTCTATGTTTCATCTAAAAGCACTCTATTAATTATTTGGATATACTTAAATAGGATTCAATTATTTAAATACATTTAAAAGGATTTAATTATTTGGATACACTCAAGCAGGATATTCAAATAGGATACGTTATATTGAAATGTTGAAGAAATTACTAGGAAGTTTAGCAAAAATTTTGTTGATCAACAGCAGCACATCTTTAGGATACTGTAGCTTGAGTTATGCGTGCTATATAATTTCACCACATCAAAAGCCCTAATGACTTAAGTTAATTTGAGCTCAGACCATCTGAGTCTCTTTCTTCAACCTGCACAGCTTTGTTGCTCTGTTGTACAGTATGCTCGCAGGGAGGGATGTGATCTGTTCAGGCTCCTGTGCCATGGGACCAAAGCAGCCTTTTGTGCTTAATGACCTGTCTGAACGACAGAGATTTAGAGACCAAAGTAGTGCCACAACAGGGGACCTGCTGCTTCAATTCATCTTCATTTTAATTGGGAACATTTTGTGTTTCTCCCTCCTCCACATTAATAAACCAAAGCCCTACAGCAGTTTCTGAAAAACTCATTAATGCACAAGATACAGTCTGAGCCAGGTGCTACTGAGTCAAGAACACATCAGAAATTTTACTCCTGTTCTTCATCAGCTTGTTTTTTGTCTCTCTGTCCTTTTAAACCATTATCATCATCATGTACCATCATCATTCACCACTTTTCTCATCAACAAATAATCTTTTGTGGCTGTATTATAACTGGGATGATTATCTCCAACAACAAGAACTGATAATCCCATAAAATTAATATTGGTAGGACAGAAACGGCACCATTACTTTTTTGTTTGTCAGCGATGCTTTTTAAATAGATTTCAGTTCTGATCGACACTAAGAGACTGCTTCTTAGAGCTGGTCAAGAATTTGTAGGATTTATTGATGCACAGTAGTCAGGCAGACTCTGGCCCCCTCTGAGTTGAGCAGTGTGTGTGTGAGACTGCACACAGCGAGGGAGATTTTGGCTACAAAGGGCCACCTGCAATTGCGAATGCTGGAGCTGTTTTGGGGAAGCGAGTGGTGACACATGCTGGCAAATTGATTAATTTCTTAGGCAGATAAGCACCTTTTTTCCCTCTGTGCCCATATGCTGCAATGGCTTTGAAAAGATCTGTCGAAAAAACATGTTTCTGTAGCCACAGTTGAAAGATACAGAATGTTACAATATATAAGGATGAAATCCAAGTCAACACTGCAAACTAGGGCTGCCAAAATCACCTTGCAGGGAAGTCTACACCTTTCTAAAAATAATCATCGCTTTGTACACAGCCTTTTGTTGGGTTTCATTGCGTTCCACAGGTGTTTACATTAATGTAGCTATTTTACACAATAATCTTGACAGGTCATTGTTGTGATTGCAGCTGCAGTAGAATCTATCTGTGTATCTGTATATGTGGAGCCCACATTTGATAAGTGCACAGCGGGTGTGTACCTGCTTTGAGGAACACTGGTGGAAATGGAATAGGCTTTGACCGGCTCTTATCAGTAACAGGCAATCCATAGCAACAAACCAGGCAGCAGAATAGGTTTTAGAAACCCCACCAGCTTAGCTGCGCCACACAGCTCAACTCCGCTTCTGCACAGGAGATCACACAAGTGACTGGACTTTACACCGCTCGCACAGCATCCATGGAAGCTGAGCACATGTATGCTCGGGCTCAGCCAAGATCTAGCTATTGGATGGAGTGCTCTTGTGTGAATGTGTTGCTTGAGATTTACATATATAAATCCCTCATTATCAGCAAAGGCCAGCAAGGTCTAACTCCACACCTGTTGTCAAATCCCCTCATCTTCTTCAGCACAGCCAGTTTTTTGGAGATTCACACACACACAGTCCTGGAAGAATCAATCATTTTAAATGTTGGCCATGCTAAATTGGCTCTGTCCTAAACTGCAGGCAAGTCTGAGCTTATCCAGAGGATTTATGTGAGTTATGGTAACTTCTTATGAGTAGAAACAAAAATGATCTTTTCTTTTTCAAAACTCCTGGTAAGGAAGCTTACGAAAGAACAGCAGACTGAGAAAAGGGACTGAAACAAACCTTGCTTATAACCCCAGCTCTCTTACACTCACTTAACAGCTGTTGCAGAAATTGACATCAAGTGAGATGCATGTTCACACAGGGGATAGAAAAAACAGAATAATTTAGGGCTTAATTTCCCTTGAATTACAAGAAATAGAGTGCATGACTAGCAGTTAGAATCTAGAGCCTGGATTTAGTAATGTTGTCAATATTCTTGCTCAGAAAATGACGATGAAGAAACATTTGATTTTAGATAGAAGAGCTGCTGTGTTTGTTAACAGAATGAATAACATGTTCTGTGATCAGTACAAGGTGATCAATTTGACCAGTTTTTATAGTTTTAGTGTTGGACTGTGACAGCTGACAGAGATGACTGGGTTCTGGCTTTCAATGGAAAAACATCAGGTTTTTAGAAGGTATTAGAAGGGTATTTTAGAGAAAGATATTTTAGAACTCTTTAGTAGCAGCAGGAACTTAATGATAAGTTTCTAAAGGTAATGTTACTTTAACATTTTTTAATGCTGATTTTTTATGCTGATTTTACCAGTGTGAGAAGGCCTCTGTGCTTTTAACTTATTATGTACCTCAATTTGTCAAAACCCTCAGTCTATTTCTCTCTACTTGCATGTTAAAACAGGGTAATCAGTGTGAGTGTCATTGTTTTCAGTTGTGTTGTGGTACTCAGCTGCCACATGTGTAGCATTGAGCAAAAATGCTTTGGAAAGGAGAGGATAAATGCGGCATAAAGACTTGCATCATAAGTAATTTTTCTTGTTATAGACAAGTTGCAAGTGTCCCAAAAAAAGCTGTAAAAAAAAGCTAACTCTCAGTGTAACTATCTCAAGTCAGAATAATAGGAGCTATTCCTGTTTTCTGGCAACGTTCAAATGAAGCATTAGGACTAGTGGTGGGACTCGATTAAAAAAATTATCTAATTAATTAGAGGGTTTGTAATCAATTAATCTCAATTAATCGGATATCACTATTTCACAAAAGAAGCAACAGATTTTATCATTTTGTTGTCTGTGCTAGCTGCAACATGTTTGGCTTTGAGGTGGTAGCGGAGGTTGAAAGAGCTTCGGGTAGGCAAATTCTTCTTGGACAATTTGTACACACATCAAGACTTCCACCCGGTAATTGTTTTCCACCCAATAAACCCAGCAAATGATCGTAGCCGGAGTCGACCTCGCTTAGAGAATGAAGCTTCCGCACATGGGACGCCCACCCTACCGACTGAGCTATGGCGGGAACGAGAAACGTTCCATGCAGTTTGGAGAGCAAAAATAAATTGCGATTAAATGCGTTATTTTTTTTTTGTCGCATTATTTTTTCTCTAATTAATTAATCGTAATTAACGCAATAAAGTCCCAGCCCTAATTAGGACCAATGTTTTCTTGAATTATTTGATCAAGTGTTTTCAGCGTCTCTTTCTATTTTCATGTCAGTTGTCAGAGCTAAATAGTGGTCTTTTGTTTCAATCAGTGTTTTTAATGGCCTTTTAATTGACTGCAGTGATGGTGGCTGAAGGTGGAAGGGGCTTTGGGAGTTAGAGTAATGAGACCACAGTGACAGGGTATGTTTATGGTAGACATAGCCTTGAGACTGACACAGAGAAAACTGCTGTGGCCCTGTCACTATCTGGTTGGAGGTTCACGCACACACACACACACACAGGGGCAGCAAGCTGCAGACATACTAACACATATATTCTTACACGCAGATTCACAAGCACACATAAACCACAAACACAACCTCACCAGTCTATCTTATACACACACTCAAACACATACACACACAAACACACGCTCATACGCACCCACACATGCAACACACACACATACACACACACAGGAGAATGCCGATTCTGGAGGAGACTGACAGTCACCAGGGCCACAGGATCACAATCTCACACTCTGCTGGTGCGCTGCTCTGACAGTCATTACCTGCCACGGTGACTGCATGTGTATGTGTGTGTGTGTGTGTGTGTGTGTGTGTGTGTGTTTATCTTTTGTGTGGATTACTGTAAAATTACTTGGGGACTATCTGTCTGTGTGCATATTATTTTTTTTACATAAATGTGCATCATGTGGCATGCATAGAGCATATTTTTGCTGTCTGAAGATCATCACAGAAATTCCTGCTCTAAGACCTGTGACTTAATTTTGTTTGGCGAAGGGATTTGTCACTCACTAATGAAGAACTATTTTGTTTCTGCCAGTTGGATGGAAAAATATGTCAGCTTAAACAACCATCATCTGACTGTGTAGAGCCGTAAAATAAATGTGACAGTTGTTTTTACAGAGGAATTTTCAGGATGTTAGTAGAAACTAGTGTGGTATGATTAAATCCTATGTGTCAATCTTATTTAAATCCTGCAGTGTTTCCTCTTCAAACTGTGAGTAATGGTGAGGGTGTGATTACAGCCTGTAAGACCATATTCATCTTAGTGACAGAGCCTCACAGTGTGGTGAAGAGAAAACCAATCACAAAGATAGACAAGGAGACTCTCTCTGGTCATATCTCCCAGGCAAGACAAACGAAAGCAAGCAGAGGGTGTTTAAAAGTTTTTTTTTAATATTAACTAGAAAAAAATATTTGCCCACTTCCTTCACCTGAGTCTACACACAATAATCCGCTGTCACCTTATGAAAGGAGGTCATTCAATGCACGAAAAGTAGTTCACTAGCAAACATGCTCTCTAGTCACAGTTCATGTGCTGTTTGGTAAACAATAATAAAAATACAGCAGTAAAAAAAAAAAAATTAAAGTATAGTAGTCAGCAATAGATGAACAGTAAAACTACACATTTGTGCACAACATCTGAATGCAAAATAAAGCAGTGTGGTGATCAAACACTTCATAGAAAATTAACCAAATAGCAACTTAAACCACATAGCAGGCATACAATGAGCTAATGTTAGCTTCTCGTCAAGGTCATTTGGTTTAATGAATTTTAAAGACAATTTCCACTTAACAGACTCAACACTCAATGATGCACACTTAGAGGAAAAGGGGGGGCTGACTCAGGCTTCCAAACAATATTCTAAAATTCTCCTCTTCACACTGATATAAATAGAAAACACAGAGACTTTATACTGCCACCTTATATTAAAATTCTTTTCCCTACAGATCATATGTTGGATTCTTTTCACCATTGTTGGTTTGAACTCCTCAGTGTGAAGGAGTTGTTTTCTCACAAGTCAAACAAGTCTCAGTTTCTTCACTCATGACCTTTTAAACTTGTCAGCCCGTCCAACTTTGATTTGTACTCATATTCATGATATTGATTTTAATTAAGTGTATTAATTGCTTTGAGCTGACAGGAAAATTGAATCAAGGTGGTCAATGATAATGATGCCAATTCTTCTAAACCAGGTCTGAAAATCGGCTCAGAGGTTCAATGAAGAATTTGCTTTGTTCTGTTAGAAAGTTGCTGTTGGCTTAAGTGCTAAGAAAGAACAAAACAAGCACATTTCATAGACTACACTGAAAACACATCAATTAAAGCACTAAAACCAGCTTTGACAGAATTGTTTAGGCACTTAGGGACAGTGGAAACAAGTTATAGACACATTTCAAATGAATAAAGTAAACTTTGGAAAACAGTTCACACATCCAGCAGTTATACACCAACATTAGCTTTCATTTAGTTGTTACTGAGGCAACCTGGTAAAAATCCAACAGTCACTCTTCTTTTAGTTCTGTTTTTGGTCTCTTTCAGCTTCTGAGGGAAATATCTGGCTCTTAAGTTGACTCTTATGTTCACATACAAACTTTGTTTATTAGAACTTTTTTTGTTCAAAACAGCTGCCTGTTGTGTCTGTAAACAACGTTATGAGAGCTGAGAGTAAACAAAGCCACTGCATTGAAAATTAATAACAATGGGCTGTCCTGCCCATAACATACAAGTGATCATTTGATCCAATCTTAATCTAAATATGCTGATTGTATAATTTGAAAAATTTTTTCAAATTTGAAAACTTGCATTTTACTGTGCATCCATCAAAGTTTTTCTTAAAGTTTGTGGTAAATCCCAAAAGTAGGATAACGCAGGCCAGGATTTAGTGTCGTGCTTAGGCATATTTCAGCAAAACTGATTCACGTCAACAACAGATGGACACCCAATAACTTCATACCTTCCTCCTTTTCTCACTGCTTAGTTGCTTTACAAGAACACTTCTGCTATTTGACTGAGGAGTGTATTCATTGGTTGAAGGTAAAAATACATTAAAAAAACTCTTAAACAAAAGCTAGAAATCCATTTGCTGAAGCATTTGGTTTCTGCATTTCTATGAAATTGTTTTTCATCCACATCACATCCATTGTGATCATGTCTTTGTCTTTTAAGACTGCTTGTACTGTCTGTGGAGGATTTTATCACAAACTGCTGTTTTGGCACTTTGAGAAGGACTCTATGGGAGGCAGTCACACAATATTTCCAAATTCAGCAAAAGAAGAAGACAATGCTGGAAGACAATATGTAGGGACCATTGCCAATGTGAGAAAACTGTAATCAATGAAGATTTTGGCTCTGAAAGGAGCGCAGTGTTTGTGAAACAATCAAAGACTCTGTGGTGACATTCATCACACTGAGAAAAAACCCTAAATCTGGATGTCTAATTGTAAAAGTTACAGAAGATTGCAACTTATGTATTGCCATTTTTTACATAATTGAACCTTTGTTTACAGTGTTTGTGAATCTAAATTACCTTAATGTACCTGGTGGATTCAAACAAAGCATTTAAAATGTGTGTGACATGGGGGTCTACTCAAGTTTGACCATCTTTACTTGTGAAAGTCATTACTCCGTTGATAGCAGCATTTCATAGCATGTTCATGTTCATGTCATGTTCTTACCATGTTCATTTCATAGCTCTGTTCCTGCTTCAAATATGGATAAGTTCAGTCACTGTATGACCACACTTCTTCATCTTTAAAAAAAAAAAAAAAAATCCAAATTGAGACAAAGCTGCTAGCAGAGAGACATAAGGATGATTGTTGGTTCTCACTCTGTGATCAGAAGTCAGATGATCCCCAACTTTCCCTTAATGTCATCAGCTTTTCTATCTTAACAGAGGGTGAGAGAAGTGTACGAACTTGTCCACTGTTCACTGTCCAGGCTTTAGGTTAAAAAAGAAAATCCTGCATTAGAAAAGAAAATCCTGCATTTTTATAAACTGTAAAAAAATAATCATTTGGGCCATTTTCAGGTCCTTTGCTCATACAAGTGATCAGCTCAATCAGAGACAAGAACCAGCATTTTCTTTCAGTAGTTTCCACCACTGAATAAGAGTTCAGATGACCCCATAGTCCCTGAGAGACTTGAGCAACACTGTGTCCTTGACATCGCTGAAGACCCTGCGGATGTTGTTGGTGTCTGTGGCACAGGTGAAGTGCGGATACAGAGTCTTCCTCTCCTCCCGTCTGTCGCGATTGATGGCCTGCTGCTCGTACAACTTGGAGATGTAGTTCTTGGCATCTTCGGGGTCTCGCTTCTTACCTGTCAGAGAGGTGAGAAGGAGATGAAGAGGGCAACAAAATTGAAAAAGATGAGTTTGGACATTTGGATTGAGACTTGAACTTAATAACTTTATTACAGCCAGTTTTTGTTAAAATTATTTGAAGACCACAGAAAACAAAATATATCATTGGGCCTGAACTTACTTTAGTGAAATTTCTTGTTTTGTTTTTTTTTTCATAAATACTACCCTAGTTAAAACTTGTTAGCTACCTCTGTCATGTCATCATGATGTTGTCATGTTGTTAAGCATATTAAATAACTGTCATTGGTTGCATGATAACTTGGGGGCATCTAAACACAAAAAGACAGTCAGAATCAGAACAGAGGGTCCAAGTTAATTAGGGGTCTAACTGAGATTCATACACATAATTGATCAAGCCCCTTAGTCTTGCACTGTTTAATCTCTGTGATGTCGAAGACAATGCAAAATGCCTGTTTTGAAAAGTTTAAAAGGTGATGTCTTCATATTAGCTGTTTTGCTAAATGATTAATTCAAAACCAAAAGGTTTGAAATGAAAATTTAAATTAAACTAGAGCTGTAATTAATAATATTTGAATCAATGGACAAAATATAAATCTGCAACTATTTTGATGACTGATAAATCATTTCTGTCATTTTTCAAGCAAAAATAACAATTATATTCTGATTTCTTTTCATAAATGACAGTTAATTAACAATTTTGATTTGTGGTCAAATAAATCAAGCTATCAAAATAGATTTCATTGGGTTTTAGGAAATTTAAGCAGACATTTCTTTCATCATTTTCTGAAATTTTTTAGACTAGAAATCCTAAATTTGAATTACTGGAAGCAGTGATTTAATTGTAATTTATGCTTGATAAGTTATACATTTTAGTCAATTCACTAATCATTTAATTGCCTAAATATTTAAGCACTAATCAAATTCAGTTTCTTGCTCTAAACATGAATTAGGACTGCAGGGCCACAACAAACAGTAGCCTTCACATGCAGTTACAGCAGCAGTAAAAAGGGCCACACACTCTCCACACAGAAGCACAGCAGCATTAGCAGCAAATAGCAGCCAGTGGTGGGAACTGCTTAGAGTTGTTTTTAAGGTTAAATTGACATCAAGGAGCTTGACCCTGTGTGAGTCATTATTTTACCCTGCTAATGCTGATTGTAAAACAGTGGGCACATAACAGACATACACACACGAACACCCACACAGACACACAAATAATTGCTTGCAGTCACTAATTCCCACCCTGCATACACACACCTAGCACATGTACACCTGGAGGTTCGAGCGGGGTGCAGGGCTCGCACAGTATCTGTCTGTGGTTGCCATGGGTAACAGAGGTAGAGAAGGTGGGGGTTGGTGGGGACTGTTAGGGCAACGCTCCACAGCCTCTCACACCAGCAGAGCTACAGGCTGCAGCTACATCATTAGGCACACCAAGTACCTGGAAATGACTCATTCGCAACTGTGTGTGTGTGTTTGTGTGTTTGTGTGAGAGAGTGTGTCTGTGTGCGTGTTTTACGGTAAGAGAGAAAGAGAGAGATACAATGAAAGATAGAAATAACGCCAGCTAAAATAAATAAAGTGATGCTAGCTGACAATAAAACAGCAATGAAGGGAAAAACCTGTCCAATTCAGATCCAAAGACGCACTGGGGCTGAAATCACTTTTTTTTTTTTTTTTTTTGTGAAAATGAAACTTTATTTTCACCTGGTGCTGTGGGGTTATGACAAGATAGCAGCATACAGCACAGCTCTTTTTTTCTGCTCTTGGAAAGGATTCTGTCCACTTTGTGATGAAAATACACACCTGCAGGCAACTAAAGCAATTGTGGTTGTTCATGGCAGTGAAATCTGCCGCTGACTAGGCTCGGCCCCAAGCCCCCCTTTGAATGCTGTGTTAATTTCTAGTTGTTATATTCAGACCCTACTTAGAGCAAAAGTAATAACATAGGAAAGAAAAAGTTTTATTTGTTTGTTTATTGAAGCCCTGATGAGAAACTACAGTGGTCTTAACTTTTTGGCTTTTTTAATGATTTAGCCACTGGAATGAAGGCTTTGTTAAATTTATATCCTTTCTTGTTTGTCACTTTTCTCATTTGGAGAAATTTCTTTGCCCGGATCGCTATACTATTTTAATGTGTCTTTAAAATGTTTTCCAAAAGCGCTTAACTTGCTTTATCTACATCAGATTTTACAAAGAAAGCCATTAACTCTTTTTTCCGTCTTTTTAAATTTTAACAAAACGTAGGATCCAGTTTGGAAGGTTCAGACCTGGTTTTATTGTGTCAGTGTTTCCACCATGACTGTCCCCAGTTACAGACGTACAACCTTAAAGACATACAAACATAAACACTCCCATTTTCACACATACATCTAATATTTCATGCTGGTATATTTTTTATCTGTTTGTAGTTCATCTTGTACAATGTGAAAACTGATGAGTGTTTGCCTAATCAATTAATCAACTGATATTTTTTTAATTGCAGACTAATTGTCAAGTAAATCCTACACACTGGCCCTTAAAGGGTATCACTAAAGTTATAACAAATCATTGTGACTGATTTGTGAACTAAATTTCATAGCAACTCATTTAGTCATTTTCTAACAATAAAAATAAACAAACAACTTCCGCATCGAAGCCAACCAGGAAGTACAAAAACTTGCAATTCCTTGACTGACCGCTCGAGGCTGGCTCCAAAAGGGAGCAAATTCTCATTGGAGCCCATGTTAAAATGGCCGACTTTAGAGCGGAAATAAACATATTTACAGCCTGGTTCAAAAAACTATTTTATATTTGAGCTTAGAATTTGGCAATTTTGCATTAAATTAGGGCATGGCCTTGTTGATTGACAGCCTGTTGATGGCTAGCCGGGGGCTGTTAGCTGAGTGGGTGTGGTGTCATTCCTTCGACCGCGCCTTAGCCCCACCTCTTTTCCCATATTTCATTTTTCGTTGTTCAGCCGGGCTTTGGGCGGAGTCGGGCGCACGCAGATGGCGGCGCCCAGGATAAGATTTCTGAGGCATCACTTTTTGCTCAAGTAGAAACCAATGGGTGACGTCACGGAGGGTTTGTCCAGTGTTTCATACAGTCAATGTGTGGAACACGAGGAAAAGCCAGGATTCATTAGGATTCTTAAGTCTGGAAAGTCGTGGACCAACCAACAAACCTAAACCTGAAAATTTTCAATTTATAATAAAAACAGCAAATTTCCACATTTTTAGCTTGATGATGGACAAAAAATTTAAACTGAATCAATTAATAGAACTCTGGTCCTTGTATGGCTGAATGGATTATTATTTTATCACTTACCTAAATCCAACAAATGCTCTAAGTTCTATATATATATATAAAAATTAAAACAAACAGACACACACACACTCACACAGAGCACACCTGTGAAGCTGGGGAAATATTTCTGCAGGTCAGAGGTCTGGACTTTGTCAGCCAGGATGTCAGTCTTGTTAAGGAACAGGATGATGGAGGTGTTGAGGAACCACGGAGAATGGATGGTGGTGTAGAACAGAGCCAGACTCTCATGCATTCGGTTCTAAGAAAAGAGACAAGTCAGACATCAAACTGGAGGCTGCAGCGCTTCAGCTCAATATTGGGTAGGGGAGAGGGTTTGTTATAGATAAATGTTTACACCCATGAGCTTGTCAGAGATGTTTTTGACTCAAGGAGAGAAAAACATGAGTTTTCAGGGATGTTAAGATGGATGTGTATTGCTGAGGATGAAGCACAGAGGGAGCAGTCTTTAAAGACAGAGGGGGGGAGAACATGGGGGGTCTGGAGCACATGGGCCACAGTGGAGGTTAATGAATGTGTTGGCAGAGTAAAAAATGGCTGAGAGAGATAAACAGCTTAGTGACAGGATAGGAGGGAGGAATGAACAGAAGGTGATGAAGGGATGAAGACAAAAAAAAAGAGGAGGACAGGAGGGGTTTCTTGTGCAAGAGTGAAACCTGCTGGTGGATGTGATGACTGCAGTGAGAGCGACACTAAGAAAAGGTTAGGGTGAGAGATACGAAAGAAGGGATCATACTGTTATTTTCTTCTATCTTAAGTGTTTTGGTTTTATCATTTGATAAATTAAACTACTTCACTAAATTTCAAATGTTTTACTTCACTTATCAAACTATTATAGTTACTAGTTAATAAAGATGCGATAACACAGCTACATATAAGCAGTTAGAATTAGCTCCACCTTGACCAGCTGCACACTTAAAAGGACCCTTACATGTTAATGCAGCAGAAAAACAAAGTCAATAGTATTTGGAATATTTTAAATTACTAAACTTGGCAACTTAATCAATGCTTAGTCTGGAAAATATTAGAAAATATCAGAGAATATGTTTATCACATTTATTATATATTATATATCATGTGTATTTATCATTGCTAGAATTCACTGTCATCTTCAAATTAACCTAATTTGTTTTACCAACATTACAAACCAAAAATGAATTTTTCATAACTAAACTAATTGTTTAATTTTTGTAGCTTCCAATTATACTAATCGAATAAAATGTGAAAGGAATTATGACTTACAATTGTTTCTCTCTCCTCCAGGACCTGGTCATACTCGCTGAGGGAGGCCAGGAAGAT
This sequence comes from Acanthurus leucopareius, assembly GCA_029814765.1. Classification (NCBI taxonomy): domain Eukaryota; kingdom Metazoa; phylum Chordata; class Actinopteri; order Acanthuriformes; family Acanthuridae; genus Acanthurus; species Acanthurus leucopareius. The sequence goes on from JAQMCX010000046.1 coordinate 2,430,110, forward strand.
GAGGGAGGTGACATTTTCAAAACAGTGAATCCACTTCCGTCGCTCAGACTTCTGACCGCCAACATCCACAATCCTGTCAGGGATAAGAGCAGAAGGAGCGAGGAAGGACGATTTAAAACAGGCAAGAAATACATTAAATTCTGATGTTTGAGTTTGCTATTTTTGTTTTAAAAAGTCTTGAAAAAAAGATGACTTTTTTGTTGTATTGTTTGAAAATGTGTGCAGTGTTTTCCAGATCAGACCCTTTTCAATTTGCTACATCTGGACAGTTGGTCTCGGAAGTCTGGGCATAGTATTTATGTATTAGTAGTATTTAAACAGTATTTATTCATTCAGTTGCCAGATCTAATGTGCTAGATTACAGACAATAAGACAACAAAACAATCGCAACTGCGACTGGTGACTCCAACACTGACATCATAGCACTGAGAGCATATCACCTTTCCTATGCTGCATGCTTTCGCACCAGAAGAGAACTCTTTTTTCTTTATCTTCATTTTCTAAAGCTCATTGTGAATCCTATAAACATTGGCAGGCAAGCTCATGACAGGACCGACTGTGAAAAACAAGGCTCCCTATTTGATATAAATATGGAGGAGGAAAAATTGTTTTATTTTCTGCTGAAAGAATAAATCATTTCTTAAGATTTGGGTGTTTTAATTTTGAGATATGCTTCATGATTACACACACAGATGTCATTTCATTTGGGAAACACAATGTTCATTTTGAGCAAACATTGATCTTTGTCTGCTTAGCTGAAGTCAGAGACCCTTCTGGTCTCAGAGAGAAACAATACCAACACAGACAGCGACACCTAAGTCCCTAGCGGGGACTTTGTAAAGACCTAATCTGAAATGTGATCTTGCACACACACACACACACACACAAACACACACACACACACACACACACACACACACACACACACACACACACACACA